>JACBAD010002059.1:0-119160 GCA_014281905.1 Aspergillus hiratsukae
TCCGAACCCCTCCCCCCGCATCTCATGATGGAGGACATCGTCGGCGACTACAAAGACAAAACCGTCACGCTGGAGGACTTCCCCTGGTTCGACGGCGGCGTCAAAATGGCTTCCGTGCACCCCTGCCGCCACGCCTCCGTCATGAAGACCCTCCTCGACCGCGCCGACGCAGCCCTCAAGATCCGCCGCGAGAAGCTCAAGCAGGCGCATTCGGCGGCTGAGGCCAACAGGATTGCCTCCGCCTCCGAGCGTGGGCTGGAGGGCTTGGTGGATGAGACGCGCGGCCTGTCACTGAACGAGCAGCATGGGTATGCCGCTGGCGGAGAGGAGTGGGAGGTTCTTCAGCGTGACGAGGAAGATCAGGTCGCTATCCGGGTTGATCAGTACCTGGTTGTGTTTCTGAAGTTTATTGCTAGTGTGACGCCCGGGATTGAGCATGACTTTACCATGGGTGTATGATTGCTTTGGCTTTGGGTGCTTGTTGTGCTTGTTCTTTCTGGTCGTTGGTTGGCGTCAGCGAGGCGTATTCTGCTTTCGATTCTTTCTATTCTATGAAGACATGACTCGGGAACGAGACAAGACAGTCCACTACTCTAATCCACATGGTACTTTATTTCTCTCCTTGCACCCCACAGCATACAGAAAGAAGATATTGGATGAGACACACTTAAATTATACTATACTCTACTCCCCGACATGAACATTATAGAAATAAAATATCGTAATACCACCGACGCACCCCTGACAACCGACAGAGACAAACGGTCGATAGGAAGACATTTGAACAGGAACAGAAGAGAAAGAAACGCCGGAGTAGGGTATAAGAGACATGCTGTGTCCCTGTGGAAGCCATTATACATTAGCCGGATTGCGGCTCGGACGCCGCCGTACACTTGTCCAAGGTTGTTCACTCGCAGGTGCAGTCATGGTCAGCGGGGGGAGCTGGTTCTGGTGGAGGAGGTGCCGGAGCGGGAGGAGCTTCTGCAGGAGGAGCAGGAGCAGGAGGAGCCGGAGGAGGTGTCTCTACAGGAGGCTTAGGCGGAGCAGGGGCAGGCTCCTCCGAATGAGTCTCCTCATAGTCGTGGTGATAGAAATTCCCAAAAGTAGCGCTGGGGCCGTCGGGGATACCGAACGTGGCGAAGCCGCCTGCGTCGGTGTTGGTGCTAGAGCTCGACTGCGAGCCATTGCCATTGTCATCCTCATTCTCATCGCAGTCCTCCTCACTGCTTGTGGAGAAGAAATCGCCTTTGTTGAAGTTGGGGCCGTCGGGGATGCCGGCGCCCATGAAGGAGGCAGCATCGGTGTTGCTGTGAGTCGCCTGCCTCTTGGCCAGGCTTTCGACCTATTTCTTTCTTAGTATGAGTAGGAAGCTGGAAAAGGGTGATGTGTGCCATGTCTTACCTCAGCGATGGGAGCCGAGAGAACAGCAGTAGGGCCAACCGCGAGCAGGAGGCACAGCAGCGCCGAGAGACTTTTGATGTTGTGCATCTTTGTCACGTCGATGAAAAGAATGTAATGATAGAAAGATTCACAGAAGAAAACGAATGTCGTTCAGATAGATAAACGAATGGCTGCTCTCAACGAGCGAAAAGGTCAAAGAACGGATGGTAGATAGAACATATTGTATCATGGGACAGGAGGCTTTTTATATTGTTTTCATCTTCTGTACAAATTGTTTCAATGCCTTCGCAGGGCAGTTTCTCTCCTTCGAAGCCAGCCACCGAGATCCGAGCACTTGACCTGTAAGGCGTTGAGTTGAGAACTATTCATAGTCCGATATTGCCAGGAGCATAGGGTGGAGGGTGTATCGGCGTATCCTCCGGATTTACACTGCACATGCAATGCAACGAGATACGTCGAAGGTCAAAGGGATGAGACAAGCAATCGTGGCTTGATAAGCCCATTCAAGGTTGCCGCCATGCAAGGGACGCTCAGCTATTGACCTTAGCACGAAACTTCTCAAGCAGCACTGCCTGATAAAGTTTGTTACACATCGCGAAGTCAGATTGCGACTCAGACTCGAAGAGATGAAAATAAGACACTGTCTCAATATCATCGTTCTAGTATGCCAAAACGGGAAGAGTAGTATGAGGCACCTAAATGACTCATATATATATGTATATATATCACATTGCATATGTCATCCTCAAAATTGCTGATAATGTGCGCCGAAAACAGGTGTATCATCGTAAACGAAAAAAGGGAATTGAACACTGAAGGGAAAAGAAGCAAGTGGAACTGTGATGCCTCAAACTTTTCCACAGTCCGAGATCCCAAAAGCAGTGCCGAAATTGGTCGTGTCTTTGAATTTCAATTCAGGAACCGACTCACACTGGTTAGGAGTAGGGTCTGCATCTGCCACCTCCTGGTCGTCTGGGTCGGGGCCAGAGGAGCGACCAATGGCTCTTCTGGCCTGGTCGAGGAGCTTTAGATCCAGCTCCTGTAGAAAGTCGTTGTCATGCTCCTCTTCATTGCGCAGGGATAACGGCCCCTTGAGGGCGGGATCGTCAGGTACATCCGGAAAGTAGGACTCCGAATTTTCTGCAGGCTGTCCAGCCACCGTTGCCCTAGGGGCAAAAGGCTCTTCTTCCTTGCCCTGGGCTGGGGTAATCACGTCACCATTAACTGAGGCCTGTTCGGTGTCTGCATCGCCATCAATGACGACCATGGGAGTGTGCCCTGCATCCTTAACTAGATTCACGTCGGGTGGCCCAAGCTCGGACAGTTTCAGCTTCAGGCTGTTCCTACGGTCCGAAGCCGATTTCGTACGATCGGACGACTCTGAAGATACGTCCATTGGCGAAGGGGACGGTGGCGTCATCACGCGGGCGACGACTTCGGGCGGTAACGCTGACGACTTGAGCGTAATGCCGTCTAGCTTGCTGTCAAGCTTCTCGATTGGGACGGGGATACTCATACACGCGGAGAGTTCGGCTGCACGAGTCTGGGGGGATAGCGCCGCATCCAGGGACGGCGCAGTGCTTGGCAGATGGGCTCCTTGCTTCGAGATTGACACGCGGTGGTTCTCTCCATCGGCCTTTTCCACGTCGTTAAAAACCCTTGTGGGCCGACTCATAGGGCTGGACCCCTCCCACACCTGAGCACTCATATAATTGTCGTTGTGGTGGCGCTCATTAGATGAATTAGTGGACGCCGGACCACCGAAGGGGTTCAAAGAGAAATTGACAAGGGTGCCAGGAGCCGGAGGGCCAGCGTTCGGGGTATCTTTGCTCTTCAACAAGGCTTCTAGTTCCGATATTCTTAGTCTCAGTAGCGCCCGCTCCTTCTCCCACAATTGCCGTTCCTCTGCGAAAAGTGCCCGTTCATTCTCGAAGCTCGCCCTTTGGCGGTGGAGAAGCGATCGAGCCTGCTCCAGGTAGTCGGCGCTCAAAGCCGAGTAAGAGAATCGGTCGCTTCCTGCTCTGCCAAGCACCCTCCCCTGATCGAACTTGGAGGCGGGGTTGCTGGTCGAGACCGACTGTGCACGGCGGATCGGGGTCGCCGTTGGCGAAAAGCGAACCTCCTTGTAGCAGCTCCCATGCCCGTTGGGAACCTTTGCAGTTGTTGATTTCATGGTGGCGGTAGCCAGACCGTTTCACTTGAAACAATTGCAGGATCGTCTTCCGCTGGAAAACGCCTCTCCTGTCTAAAGGGACGAAGTTGTGGAGAAAAGAAGAAAGAAGCAAGGGAACTTCAAAGACAATAAAACTAATACAGGGGAGATTGCGACAATTTGCCGATAATCAACGAGTTGTCAATGATACGTTAAAATTATCAATCTGGCGTTCTCTGGGAGATGGAAACAGCATCGCCAGGGGAGATCCCCACCGCATCAGAACCAAGGGGAAAACAGATGCAGGAAACCACCTAGAGGTACAACAAGAGGGGGTAAGGGGGTCGCTAGGCGACAGAGTCGTCTTGTGTGACGTCAAGTGGTTTCCTTTCGACCGGCAATTAGTCTAGCGTATGAAACGGTGCCTGAAAGCGACGAAGGACATATATGGAGGAACTCCTCAGGTGCAGCGTGGCCCCATAGAAAGAGCAGCGATAAGAGTGGTAAACTGCTCTGTAGTGTGGAGGTCGAATGTTGGGTCGTTCGGAGCCAGCCAAACGTCGGGGCACAAGTGGACGAGGGAAGTCTTTCACCGCAGCGATAGTTCAGCGGATCATATTTAGCGGGAGATGAGCTGTTGATAAACGATCGCCAACTGAAGCATCTATGTCAGTCTTCAGAGACGGTCCCACATTATGCGGGGAATCGTGTGAGAGTACCAGATTAGCACGTCTTCTATGAGAGTGTAACCTCAGTTCTCTCTCCACAGACCGAGGCCGACGAATTCAGTGCCAGCACGGAGATGATTGTTGAAGAAGGATGGTGGAAGAGGCAGAAAGCGATAGTTATATCTCCAAACGGAGGACAATCGCAGAGGTATGCATAATGCTTTCAGATCTTGGAGCATCTACGTACAAAATGGAGGTGGAGAGGGCGATCACGAGCACGCGATGACGTTATGGCATACCAAACCCCGTCCAACAGACGATCCATCTCCTGATCCAAGTCTTATTGTGAGTTCTTCTGTCTGTGTAAACATTCTCATTGATTATTTTTCCTGAATGAGCATCCGAAGTCTCCCGTAGCCAGAGTCAGAATGGTACTTGGGGTTGAGGTTGCGACGGCCGATCAAGCCATGAGCTCCAGTAGGATGTTTGGCTTGCGGATTTAACCTTTAAAACCATCATAATCTTGATTCCTTTGATATTATTAGTATAGCATGATATAATACAGGGAGCGGATATCTATCCAATCGGTCTATAATCTATATGAGGTGAGTATGCCCAGTCAAAGAACTCCTCCGTGCCAAACCCTTCAAATGAACCCAACAATCCAGATGAAAAACATGAAACATTCCACGAAAAGCAAACAAGCGCCGTTTCCTATCCGAGCCTCCTGCGCCAGAACGAACCCCGTAGCTCCAAGTGATTAATCCCCGCAAGCCCGGGATCGGACAAGACTATACGTCGGCATTTGCAGCGCATAACATCGGGACGTCATCCTGCAGCAGTCGTGGACTTAATAAAACGATCGATGACATATGCCCCAAGATCTGACTCTCTAGGTAAATAAGAGAAGACCGTCAAAGAGAAGGTCGACCCTGCGCCGACCGACTCCCCCTCCTCAACAACCTCTGCGCCTCATCCATAACATGCCGATGAATCGACGGCAACGGAAAGAAATGCAGATCCTTCCTCATCGCCCCAAACACCGTCGCCAGATAGAGGACCCCACGAGCCGATAGCTCGCGCCCACCCACAGATGCAGACGGATAGTAGAACCTCGGATCCAGATAAAAGAAGACACCAGACCACTGCGGCAGCTTCTCCATGAGCAGCCGACCAGCGCGCTCGTACTCCTTCAGCGTGCGCTTCGGAACCCCCGTCTGCGAATGCACAAAGAAGCAGATCTCGAAGCCGACGCTACGGATGCGGCTTCGCGCCGTCGCGCTGAGGGTATCCAGGAACGCGCCGAGACGGCTCAGATCAAAGGAGTTCAGGAAGAACAGGGTGTTGCGCGAGTAGAGGAAATCCTCTGCTTCGTCGTGGATCTGGCGGTTGACAGATAGCAGACTGCGCGCTGTGCCGTCCTGCCCTACCCAGCTGGGACACATGGACAGGGCGCGGAACTGGCCGCGTGAGGTGAAGGTGTTGCCGCGGTCATTGACGACGATCAGTGGACGGTCGGTGTATTCATTAGGGACCGCCAGGGCATATTCGTAGATCTTCAGACGGAGCTCTGGGGGTAGTCGAAAGAAACCCGACTGTTTGGGAACTGTATTTCGAGGTCTCCGTGTCCCGATCTGCCCGGGTTTCGATGTAAACGCTATGGTCTCCAGCATATCGAAGTCGATTGAGATCGCGCCTGATATCATAAGAAGAGAGCGAAGGGCAAGGGTAAGAAGCACAGGGAAGAGCTCTCTACATCCGGAAACTCTTTATCTTTAGGAAGAGCCCTGTGTGGAAAAGGCTTCCACTGGCAGCAGACAATTCAAGAGTAGATGAATCAATATGATGTCGGGATTCAACACGTCGCAATGCCTTTCTGCAAGGGTACAAAGCTAAACAATATGCAGAAAAGAGAAGAACGCAGGCAAAATTCTGCACGGATCCAATCGGTCGGAATATATGAATCAGAGCATGCCAAGCTGATAATGCACTGATGAACTGAGGGAAAAAAAGCATCATACCATGATACCAGAGTCCAGCATCCAATCAGTCGAACATCCGCTATCATCGTGTCTCCATCATAGGCTGGACTATCGAGGATCTGCCTTACATTCTACAAACTCGACTCGGACCGACCGACGTCAGGCAAAAAAAACCCTGCCGAAAACTTTGACTCACCATGGAACGATGGAAATAATGGGACCCGAGAAAACTCAATTTGATAGGGGTCTTTGGTTCATCGGGATCGTCCATTTCTCGGCTTCTCAGAAATGAGTGGCAAGATAAATGGAGACGGGGATACTCGGGATCATTCGCCGCCATTTTCGACTGGTCTAGAATAAGTATAGCATCTGTATCGGGCTTGTTTTTCCACGCCGTGGAATGCAGACGTTTACGGAGTAATCAGATGATAAGATGATGCAGCAACACTGTATAGACTCAAAATACAATATAGAAACTCTAGCCCTATCACGTCCGTCTATAGACCCCCAATGTCCATGCAGCTCGGAGGACTGCCAGACCCCAAGCCATACCGATGCTATCGCGAATGACATTGAGCTTGCTCCCCTTGACCTCTCTCCAGCCCACGGGCACTTCTGCGACCGGGATATCCGAAAATTCAGCAAGCATGAGCATCTCGACGTCGAAAATCCACCCTTCCGAGTGCATATAGGGGATGATATAAGGCAGCGAGGCCCTCGAGAATAACTTGAACCCGCACTGGGTATCTTTGATGGTCGCCGTTTTAGGAGGGGTCATAAGCCACAGTATCAGATGGAACGAATGCATGAGGAAATTGCGTAGCTTCGAACGCTGTGCTCAGAATCCAACGTCAGCCTTGCCCAGTTTCATGGCCATCAGATCGCACTGACGGGAACTACATATCATACCTTGACAACAGCCTCACTACCAACCATGTGAGCTCGCGAACCCACTGCTACTCCACGCCCATCCGAGTCCTCAATGTCCTGACAGGCAGTGACCAGCTTCCCCAGATCATCAAACTTGCTCGCGCCATCGGCATCGGCGAACACCACGTACTGACCGCGGACATGCCGCATGCCATGCGTAACCGCTCCACCCTTTCCCCGATTCTCGGCCAGAGTCACCACCCGGATCGTGCCGGGCGGAATATGGACTCCCTCATGGGGCGTCGGCGTCCAAGGACCAGAATACCCCTTAGGATGTAGGGAAAGCTGGTGGTCGCGGGCAAAAGCAAACGCGACCTCCTCCGTCTTATCCTTGGACCCGTCGGAGACAATGATAATTTCCCAGCCCTTCCCAGGTGGAACCTTGCCGTTAGGTGCTGCCGTTGTCGTGGCATGGCCATTCGCATGGCCGTTGGCCGCTTTTCGCTGTCGGACTGCATTTCCGGCCTTCTTGTCGGAGGTGGATGATGTCCCCGTTGTTCCATACATTCTCTCCAGGTAGTTGACCGCCTCCTCTAGCATGCCGGCCAGACGATCCTCCTCGTTGTACGCGGGGACCACCAGGGACATGAACAGCTCTGCCTTCTCCATATGTGCATGGTCAAAGATCCGACCGGGACGTTTCTGCCGGTCCAGGGCGTCTTGCCAGCAAGGTAGTTGCTCGGGTTTGGTGATTGCTCCATCCTCGGAAAGGGTGCGGTATCGTTTTTCCTCTGGTAATGGCTTTCGCGGTTCGGGTGCGACAAGGTAAAGGACAACGTAGAACTTGAATGGAAATATGTCAGTAATTCTCAACTCCAAGTGTGGGATAGGATGAAAGAAAGCGGAGAGGAGAGCATACAAGGACGAATGATCCCAGAAGGGTCGCAGATATGGCAGCCAGGAGGACGGGAAGAGGTACGCTGGCTAAGAGCTTTGTGCAATGGACACAAGTCCCAATCCAGGATTCCTCAGCCATAATGGATATGACAGACGCGATTTAATGAAGAAAAATGTTGCAATGATAGCCACACTAGCAGTAGGCGAGCTCAGGCGTTCGAGATACAGGTAAAGATCCCTTGTTGGCCGGCCATGCGACACGGAGCCTGTCTGGTCAGTAGCACTTGCATTGAAACTTGAAGTTGCTACAGACAATGGTCATTGTGCGGGTAATGCTGTTCATGGAAGTCAACAAAAGTTGTGACGGACGACGGGATCGCCAACTGTCCTTTTGGTTTTGGGTTTAATGAGTAGATTAGATAGCCCGCCAAGCGTGATGGGATCCATTCTTCAGATAGGTGGTCCTCAACGGGCCGCGATGCTTCAACCCCACAACAGCCATAGGCACTTACGTATACCTACGGCCACGCACTACTACTAAGTAGGTACACGGGATAACTAGATGTACACATCTGGCAGGGACATCCTATCATTGGTGGACATTATTTATGCGGACGATGCTCAATTGCAAAATGTTATTTCTCCTTTTTAGACCATCTTGATTTTTGACTGTGTATTTCATAGCTTCAAGGGCAAGCATTTAGGGCTCAACGATAATCAAACCTGTGGAAGGGGGTTACTCAACGAAGCTGCCATATCCATTGGAAGTCCATACAAGAAGCGAGCGTAGGATCCAAAAGGAACCCAATTGAGCACAGAATAGATGGGAAGCAGAAGTAACCCATCCGGAAAAGTACGATCGGTAAGAATGCAACTTCGACAAGGAGATACATCTGGAGGTATCATTCCGGGGCGGAGTAGGAATATGGAAGGGTCTAAGATGATATTCAGCGAAGTGCCATCTTAGAAAATTGAATGTTCAAGAATCGCATTTGAGACGAGGGGTATTGGCAGTGTCTGTTTCGCACAAGCGTGATCTGGTAGATCAGCGAAATCGTCACTTTCCTAAGCGCTTCCGGCGAGTTCGCCTTGTGCGGGCTGTCGTCGAGGTTTGCGTGGCAAGTTCTGTTGCCATTTTCCATTCAATTGCTTGGCCGTAATGTACAGCCAGTGATGACATGCCCTATTCTCATGTTGATACCGTCACACTCCGAGCTTTGACAAGCTTCTGATCGACGGCCCAGGATCTCCAGCGCAATTGAGGAAAATTGTGTTCTGACTTGACTTAAGACAGAAGCTGAACCCTCAAGTGTCATGCATAACCAAATCGCGGGCACCCGGCTGCGGCGCTGCGACTTGGAAGCGATTGTGTTGCGCCGCAATTTCCTCGAGTCCAAGAGCAAATGGTGTCACCGAGAACTTTCGGGAGACGGAGTCGTATGTCATCCAACGATCGCACTGTACCATTGTTAGCATTTTCACACGCTCCTTTTCCGTAGTCCTTCAGACATACTGTCGCGATTTGGACTCCCAGCCAAAGGCACCTGTACATCCTGGAAACGTTCAGAGAGGGTAGCTCAATGAAACGCCCCTCATCCTCGATGAGAGAATCCTCGAAGAAATGAGGCGGAAAATAGAGCTGACTCCAGAGCTGGCCACGTATGAAAAAGTCTTCCGGCAATTGTTTCCTTTCTTCCACAGTAGGGAAATGGGGGCCTTCGAAAATTCGACTATCCGTATCATCGCGAATCATGGTATTGAGGAAGGTGGTGACCTTTCTCCACGGGACGAAAGCTTCGATGTATTCTATGCTGCTCTTGCCGTTGATTACTAGACACCAGAGGAAGGCCAGAGAAATATGGACTGTGGGATAAATGTTCTTGTTTCCGATCTGGTCAACAAGGACAGACAAGGTCTGAAAGGTAAGGCAACACGCGTAAAGACTGAGTGGCGAATACCTTCGACCATCTTCGGATGCCATTGGCTCAGCCTCGGTCGGATTGAGGTCGCCAGTGGGAATCGGCGGTTTTGCAGAGGTCAGTTGGGTCTCCGAAGAAGATCTCTCTTGATGGATTCCTCCCGGGTAGAACTTGGCGGGTAAGGGAGCGTCCGGGTGATTGTATTCGAATATGGCTGCAAAATTGCACGAGGATATGTAGACGCCCTGCATCTTGAAGGCGGCCCCCATTCGGCCCACATGAGTATCCAAGTCTGCCAAAAATTCTCGGACTGATCTGCAGAACTGAGGCCCCGGGTTGCGGCAGAAAAGATAGCCATGAGCCAAAACAAAAGCCGCAAGGAGCGGATAGTGGTGCTGGGCTTTTGGCGCATGCAGAAGCGGATTAAACAATGATGGTATGCTTTCCCTCGTGCTTGGAAAAGAGTGCACACTGACTAAAGACTTTGTATAGTAGAACAGCTGCTGGACTATATCCGGGCGAGCTAGGACGGCAAGGTGATGCTGTATCCGGCCAACATCAGGATTCTTATCCGCCGCCTTGTTGTACCAGTACCTGGCGACGCCAGCCCAGACCTCACGGTCCCGCAGGTCCACCTCTTCTACTGCCATTCTGTATCGGGCCAAGTCGCCCAGGCATTCGATCCAGGTCTCTTCAAATGCGCGGACACTTTCTAATAGCAGAGTCATCATTGAGTAAGCCATGTAAATGAAAGTCAGCATATGCTCCAGGGAGTCAGGGAGCCGATGGCGTAGTAGTTCTAGGAAAGAATGGATCCCGTAACGCCACATACGAGCCGGCATGGCGTATTTCTCTGCCAGTCTTTTAAGCACAGGACTCGCGGACGGATGTTGTGATGCGAGAAAGAAGTCGTGGTGCTCGTTCAGCAGCGTTCGATGTAAGGCAATCAGGGCCTGCCATTGGAGAGGGGACAGCGCAGTCTTCGACTCGGACTGTTGCTTGTCGATTTCAATGCACTTCTTCTCCACCATGACTAGCCCGGCGTAGATCCCGCGCACTTCATTGATCAATTGCTCTTCTGTTATAGGATGAGTTTCTGGCTGTAGGAAGATCCCATGTGATGCTGTACCTCCGGCTACCGCAGAGTCACCTCCAGCGGATTTCTGATCAAAGCTCAGTCCTTCCACGGGTTCTGCCGGTTGCCCCTTGGGCCGTGCAGCGAGATTCTCTTGCCTGACACCTGGCCGAATGGTCGACACACTCTCATGCTGGACGGGGCTTGCACGCATTTGTGGCGCATCGGGTTGCGAGACGTCTTGTCGCCACCTCCCGGAAAGATCGTCCGCGGAGTATGCCGAACGTCGAGGCAGTCGCGTATCGCTCTTAGACTGACTACTTTTGCGATTTCCGATCTCGCCTGCTATCCGACTGCCGGAGGGGCCCAGCATTTGAGCAGAATGTCGTTGTCGTGTCTTTGGTTTCTGCTGGCGATCTTTTATGGAATGAGCTGACGCAGCCTCAACACTCCCACCTGAAGCGAAACCTTGATTGCTCAGAGCCTCCGAGTCGGAGTTTTCTGGCATAGCCCCTGCGGAATAAGGCCTCTTTACAGAGGTCGGAGGGCTGACCGAATGGCGCGCCAGATGGCTGACTGGGGATGCCACAGGAGACCCATTGTCAGCGGGCAATCGACCAATTGATCTCCTGGACAACTCAGTCAGTAGATGAAAGGTAAACGGACAAATACCTTGGAAGTGGAATAATGGAGTTGCCGACGGAACAACTTACTTGGGAAAGTCGCCGGACTTATTTGAGAACTTGGGAGAATCGATCGATTGGGCACCCAATTGGTCCGCAGCGTGGTCCTTGCTACTGAAGTGGACGTTGGGGTGATTTGGAACAATTCCCGATTGCTGATACGTAAATCCGTTGCTCATTATTCTCAAAGGATTTTAGAGTCAACCTGGAGCATGTCATCTGATTGAATTCTCCCCATCTGCATCAGCTGATATGATCCACATCCCAGCTTAGAAGAGAGGCAACGAACGAGACGGAGGTTGGCGAGAGGGGCGCGAATCTGTGTTGTCCAACGGTTGAGTGAGTACAAGGCAGAAGGAGCACAGACACACCAAAGCAACACAGGAAGATGACGGGAGACGGGCGCAGCTTTGAAACCTCACTCCTCGAAACACAACAAAGATGGAATACAAAATGGAGCGAAAAAACAAACAAAAGATATCCTCAAGGCTGTCGACTCTCGGACAGGGAAAACAAACTATCACCGCCAAATTCAAGCGACAGGTTAGGTGCACTCACGATGCCTTTCAACGCAAAAAACATAGAACGAAGAATGAGGATACTGATGACGACACTTACCTGGGAGCTTATTATTTATAGCTCTGGATCAAGAGAAGTTGAGCGCTGCGGACTGATGATTCTACCAGGTAGGTAGTAGGCAAAGGCAACCTAGCGTAACAGGCTCCATCCGTTTGGGTGAACAACCACAAGTAAATAGGTAGGTACCTTACTGTACCTTACTTCCAACCTATTCACCTGCTCTTGCCTAACTCCGCGCCTTAGGTAAAAAAACCCCGATCTAGCCTGGTAGGCAGTTTTGTATCCAAGGCTGGTTTGTAGAGAGACGAAGGCAAGTCGAGAATTTAAGTTGCCGGATGACCGAGGAAATGGCGGCGTTGGTAGTGATGATGATGATGCTGCTGTTAATCAAGGAATAACCACAGAGTGAATTCCATCGCCTTAGCCTTGATAGTGAATATCTACCAATAATACAAAGTGTATATTCGATAATCTAGCCCGATATTGCCGGATAATTGGCTGGGATATTGCTACTTTTTCATGATTTGAGATCGACCCGGTTGCCTGACCATCATGAACTTTAAGTCTACATTAGCACTGCAGTTGAGCGATCCTTGTGTATCTCTTCTACCTCGACATTGGAATCAGTGATCTGGTTGAATTAGACTTGTAATAAATGGCACTTTATTGCTTCGAACTCGTTCCGGAGTATGAGTGATGTCGGATTGGTATGCCTAGATGTGGCCATGTCACGTCTAACATGTTTGCAGACTTGATACACCAAAATTTCTGTCATTTCTGTTATACTTATTAATCTCAAAACTCGCATAAAGTGCCCAAATGGTCTAGTGGTATGATTCTTGCGTAAGTTCCACCTTAACAGCGCCTATCACATCCGTATGTGATTCTAATAATCTCGCTAGTTTGGGCCTCCCAACCTAAACTGCAAGAGGTCCTGTGTTCGATCCACAGTTTGGGCCCTATCTTTTTTTTTTTTTTTGTCATTTTTTTTATCCTCCTCCTCTGTGAAAGTACTCTGTTGGAGGCAATAATGTTTACTTAACCTCTGATCATCCATCAGCCTTACAGGTCATCTCACTTAAAATGGCATCAGATATCGCACTGAAGATCCTGCGTGGTGTAGCTCGGTGTCAACCTGACCCTTTTTCCTTTCATCAAGGCCCAGTTATTGCCGTCTACCGATGGTAAACAATCAACTGGCGAGGATCGCATCGCACCCTTGAGCTATGAGTGGTTTGATTTACAACAGCCCAAGAGCGATGCAGCTGCGCGCTAGATACCGGACAATCAGAAGCAGCATCTCTCATGACACGGCACTCAACACGTCGCCTTAGACAGCGGAAATACGAGACCGATTTTGAACCATTTGTAGCCTGGCCGTTTTACCTTGTTTTGCCCGGCTTCTAGACCTCATCCATGAACCTCTGTGCAATCCTGACTGCGTTTATCTTCCTGAATGACAGCGACAATCACAAAGTATACAATAGCTTCTTTAACCCAACAAGGCAATAATATCCTCATATGTCTAGTATGAAGAAGCCTGACCCACGACCAACACGCCACGTGCAACATGCTTAGACCTTGTCGCGCGAAACAGAAACAGGCAGATTGAGGCTTTGGCCAGAGGAGGCAGTTGGGCAACTTGATCGTGTAGCTATCTATCAACGGGATTGTACCTTATCGATGACGCTCGATTTACAGAGCGTCTAGGATACCAAGGCTAGCACGGAGAACGACAGTATGCATACGCGAGCGTCCTTCACCAAATCATGATTATATACCACTTCCCCTTTGCTCATGCGAAGGAGTACATAGTACCCAGGGATGATGTTTGTTGCCGGGAACAGACAAGTGCGGTGAAACAAGCTACTTTATTTCAGTGGTTGCCTTGTCTGTGCGACTGCGAGACTGCGGCCCATTGCCCCCTTCCATAGGTACTGTGCCTTGGGAATATCGGCACAGAGTCCCGAGTTAAACCAATGACATTTCATATCGATCTCACGAACCCCTTTGATGAATGGTCAGATCAAGACTCACCCGATTACAAGGTGTAGACTACCTAGGTACCTTGCTGCAAATTGCAATCGAGCAGCTTCTATGATCCATGTCGAAGGTAGATCGTTACCCGGGCAAAAACGCCATGCACGGTCCTCTAGTCAACAGTCTTTCGGAACTTACTTTCCAAGAAGCGTGTGACCGTGTGGTGTACTAAGATGCCTTAGGCACATCCAACTATCTTACCTGTTGACAACTTCAATCTGTTCAAATGTGGAAACACCACGCCATCCGGCGTCATTGCGCAACCATGTCTAAGCTTGGTGCTGACATCGGAACTCCGGGTATCGTGACCAGATGCCTGCCTCCACCTAGTATTTGCTTATGAAATCTGAATGGCCAGTTTTCACGTCCATGTTTGCCTGCTACTTTGAGTCTTATATCCGAAAGGCAACGGCACTGCGAAATTCAAGTTCCTCTTCATATCTCCGTGTGCTGACTGGCTCTACCGTGATCGTAAGATGCCTATTATTAGGCCACCCACCGTCATCCCGTCATCTTTAAGTGTCTATCTATCAATGACCGCGGAACGTAATGGTCGTCATCGGCATAGCCGAAAATGTTCGTCTTATATTCTCTTCATTACACAGTTCAGTGTCATCGCTGCTGACGATGACTCATGCACAGAGCAAATGATGCATCATTAACAGAATTCGTCTATCCTGGGTTGTAGATATTAAGATTCTGCTCAAAGAACAAGAAATCGCGGAGAGTCACACACAGAGTCACACACTGACAGAGCGAAGCCCCAGAGACAGGTTGACTGTGCTTGTGAGGGCATCAAGTCGAATCGGAAACGTCGGAGCCGCGCTTTGGGTTTCTCGCCATATGGCAGAGCATACGCGACCTAAGGATAGGCAGCAGTCAAATGAATCGTGGTACGAAGTAAGACCACGCATATTGAAGCAGCCGGGGGTGTCAGGACAAGTAGATTCGCATCTAAACACCGATCAAGTTAGCACTATTCCTTATCCCGATCTGATGCCATACCTTGGATTTGACGACTCCACGACACATAGGGCAAAGAGGCCGTCCCTTGACCTGAGTTTGATCGAGTCGACTGGTCGGCATGTGCTGCTCTGCGCACCAGCGGCAGAGTATCGCGTGACCGCATGGAATTATCACGGTGTCCACCAGTTGACTCATACAGATCTTGCATTCGAGATTAAGGGTCAATTCATTGTCTTCTTTTGGTTCGGGGCGACCGTCTGTCTTGTCATCGAGGCCTTTGGGAGTCGGTGGCGCACGATCAACAATGCTATCGTCACTCAGCGAGTACTGTCGGTGACTTCCATGGACGGCGCCACCAGGGCGCATACTGCTTGGGTATGCTTGCAGTTCTGCCAATCGTTGGATCTGAACATGATCTTCTGGCGTGAGATATGTTACATAATGCGGTGCTCCCATCGCCATCGTAGGACTAGAGCTCGTGGCAGTCGTCACGGCCGGCACTCTGGGCACTTGAGATGTCGAGAGGCGACGTGGGAGCTGCGGATTCGCTTCACTTGCAGGGCGCGTGCGACGACGTGCAGTCTGGCCGACTGATGCAGCCTGCTGCTGCCCCTGCACTGAGCTTGCGGTGGAAGAGGAGCTCTGCGTCCGCTGGTGCCGTCTGGGCTGGTTGTTCACCGGTGAAACGCCCCATTGCGGGAATGGCATATAGGGATTGGGACGGCTGTACGATGGCTGAGAATAGACAGGTCGATATCGCACACTTGCGTAATGCTGAGTCTCTAACTGTGCGGGAGTATTGACAGAATTTTGTGGCATCATTTGGTAGGCTGGCGCTGTCGCATTTTGTGGTCCTGAGGGCTGCAAGTCGGATATCTGCTGGACGGCGATCTGATGACTATTTTGAAATAACGACCCCGGTGGTTGAACAGGCGCCGTCCGTACGTGGGAATAACTGTGTCTATGGAAATCAGCGAGATATTGCGCATCCCAGTAACGCCGGCTGGCTTCTTGATGGCTTCGATTCTGATCGATCATACCCCCCCGTAGAGAGTGCTGGCCTGCTATAATGTCTGCGTGGTTTGGTTGGGTCCCTGCATCCATCGCAGTTCGTGTATCCTGGGAATCGGGTGGCGGAAAGTTGAGGTCTCCATCGTGCATCAAAGCGAGGTACTCATCGGCAAGGGAAGTTGCAAGCGGATTGATACTCGGGTCTTCATAATTTGTTAAGCCTAAGACATTATTCCCACCAAGGCTACGGGTACTCACTTTGACCGTCCATAGGATTTGAAGAAGCATCCACGGCACCTGATGGGTTATTCTGCGTGATGATTTGCGGGTCCATAGCCCCATGGCCGCCGGGATCCTGTATGTTTGAGAATGTTGGAGGAGCCATACTGCTAGAGTTCTCGAAATTGGAACGAGATGACTGCACATCCATGCTCGAAGGCATTAATTGAGAGCCCGAGTTGCAGGTGTACTGCGTTGCAGGTTGATAGGTCAGTAGCGTTTCGCTCAGGAGCTGCAGGTGATTTAGAATCCTTGTGATCCCCTGATGGATGGCGTGCAGTTCCTCTCGAAGATTATCGATGTTATCGTGGCGAGGTTTTCTGCGATGCAGAGATCTCGTTGGCTCTAGGGAGATGGAAGGAGGAAGGGCGGAGGTGATATCGAAAGACAGACTGCGTGCGTTGGCACTTGCAGGAGAAGCCTCAGCAAGGTATTCTGGTTGACCGTGAATGAAAGCCTGCCTGCCAGGACGGCTAAATGAAGAGTGAAAACTCCAGTATTCTAAATCACAAGGACTCAAGCCAGTGAGTGATTGTTCTAATGAATGAAGGATGCAAGCGATAAAATACACTAAACAAATGTGGTCAAGCGAGTATAAGCGAAGCAGCACATAACAGCCAAACACAAAGAACTCAAGAAACTAGTGAATGAACAAGCTGAAGAGATGGAAGGGGGAGGAAAGAGAAGACGGACCCTGGCACTTCCAACAGTACCTTGTAGAAGCAGTTGTAGTATGCCTCGGTGTGTTGGCGGCATTCGCAGAAGACAAGATCCTCCCATAAGAAGCATTCGAATGAATGTCCAGACACGAGCAGCAGACAGGTGAGCTCAGGTGGAGACAGCCGATGGCATGCTTATGGATACAAGTGGGATTGTTTGATAGAGAAACCCAGGCTAACATGATTCAAGCAATTATGGATAACGTGCAGATGGGGACAGATAGCCTTATTCCAACCAGATTCTGGCGTACTACTTGTGACAGTGTCAAATACCAGTCACAATGAAGACGGCAGACAGTCCCCGGTGTCTTCTTAAATAAAGTGGAAAAACATTCGATCATTCGCCTAAGTCAACGACATCAATTGGCTGGAAATCATCTTGTTGATTAGTCTTATACGGAGCTCGGAATCAGGACCCTTCAAGGCCGACAAGGCCCTGTAGAAGGGGCAAAAAGAAGCAACAAGGAGAAGGGGGAAGAGAGGATAAAAGGAAGAGTAAAAAGAGAGCCAAAGAGTCCCAAGAGGCAACAAAAGGTTTTTCCCGGACACTGCAGTCAGCCCGGTGAGAACTAACAATGGTTGAATGACACGCAATAGAAGGCCAGGGTCTCCCGGAGGTATTCCACATTGGCCCGTGGATGTTGCCCGAGAAGGATCCTTGACAATGATTGTGACCAGACAGGAGCCAAACGGAGCAAAAGTACGACCGTAACATACATGGAATCTCTGACGTCTGGCCAACGTTGACGAGATCGAGACCGTACCGACCGTCAAGCGAAGTCGGGAAGATGCGCCAGAGACGGGTCTGCACTGCGCCGCAGCCAGAGATGGATTGGGGGAAGGGGAAAGAGAGCCTTCAGAGCAAGGAATGGACTGGACATAAACGGTCCTGTCCAAAGCGATCCAATGATCAAAATCGCCAACTGTGGCGGGTGGCTGGGGAATAGGAAGGGAGAAGAGCTTCGTAAAGCAACGAAGCTCCTTTAGTGGGTGTCATCATTTGACCCCGCAGGATGATCGAGCGGACTTGTACGGCTTATGTTACTCCGTGGACACATAAACTAGATAGATGTCCGGGATCAGGTATGTAGGTTATTAGCCGAGTAAGGGACGAGTAACGATCGATTGACCTATCCGGGTAGTCCGCGATCATAGTGCTACTACTCCATAGAGAGGTAGTTAGAATCGCTTCAAGAGGAATGGCTGAATGGTATGAGATGATTAGTAGAGGTATTAATTATCGAAGAATGAAATGATGATGATAAGACTGGAGTCACTAGACGGAAAAAGGAGAAGCAAATACGGGGAATAATTCCCACAGCAATCTGTCGACGTCATTTATCGCTCTTATTCTCCACCGAACTCTATCATCTGCTCAGTGCTCAAATGTTTTCCCACAGTTTCCTAGCGCGAGAAAGGACACGGTTGGAGTTTGGACGGTTCATGTGATGGTCCGTTATCTGTTCGACATTCCTTGGGTCATTTTCACGAGTCCTTGACCAGTACACGCGATTCATGAGGACCAGGCTGTGGCTGTCCGTGCGGCGTCTGCGTCCATCCTGCTCCTCCAATCCCATCACTCCACCGGTCACGATCAGGTCAATGTCGAGCTTCACCATTCCTCTTGACGAGGGCAATAAATCTGTATCTGTGCCGGTCAACACGCTTAATGATTTGAGCAAGGACGATCTTCTAGGGTTTCCAGCCTTTCAGATCTGGCTTTCCACCCTTCAGCGATCGTTACAGCGACAACACCATCCGTCCCATGAGTTCAACCACAACCCCTATGTTTTACGGAAGATCAATGTTCAATCCGTTGATTACTTCAAGAGCGGTAGGCTAGGGTTTGTTAAGCTCAATGCGGAAGTTTCCAATGGAAACGGGGAAACTCTCCCGGGAACAGTCTTTCTAAGAGGTGGTAGTGTGGGAATGTTGGTAAGCATCTCATTTCTGTATGATGCGAGTTAGAAGAAACACTGTCAACTGACCGTCGTGATGCTTGCGCGATAGATGGTCCTCCAGCCCGACGATGTGCCTTCATCGAACGAGGACGAGAAGCGGGCGATTCTGACCATTCAACCACGTATCCCAGCTGGCTCCCTAGCTTTCCCTGAAATCCCAGCCGGTATGATTGATGATAGTGGAACATTCGCCGGAGCAGCCGCGAAAGAGATAGAAGAGGAAACAGGATTGACAATACCCCAACGTGAGCTTGTCGATATGACCTCCCTGGCCGTGCAGTCGATATCGGAGCCAAAGGATGGAGAGACTCTGCAAAGGGCAGTCTATCCGTCCCCAGGAGGAAGCGATGAGTTTATTCCCTTGTTCCTGTGCCAAAAAAGGATGCCGCGAAAGGAGATCGAGAATCTACAAGGACGGCTGACGGGTTTACGCCAGCATGGCGAGAAGATCACATTGAAGATTGTGCCGTTGAGAGACCTTTGGAAAGAGGCATTGCGAGATGGCAAGACACTTGCCGCATGGGCGCTATACAACGGCCTGAAACAGGATGGAAAGATTTGAGACTGGCTCAGCCTTGTAGCCAAAGTCGATAGAGGTTGGCGCCTGCAGTCTCTTAAATGATGGTGTATCCTCCTGTTGGTAGCAAGGATCGCACGCTGCAGAGGGCAGATTTTGAGCGAACACTATTAAAACTCATCTATAAGCATTTATCAACACGAATCAATCCCGGTCACGTCTAGATGCAGCACACAGCCAGATACACCAAAACTGTGAATGAAGCGCGCAGTTAAAGCTTCAGCTTCTTCGCCAGTTCGATGCCTTCTGCTAATGTTCCCACGCGGGCATCAATGGCATATCCCTCGGCCTCCAGTCTTTTCAACTCGGAAAACAATGTACTCAAGGGCAGTGTGAAGCACTCGATAAACTCATTGTCCTCGAGTTCCGGTTTAGGGTCCTGATTTTCAGGACGCGACAGGTCCACACGCACATGAACCATATTCAGATTAGTGTTACACATCCCCGGATCTGTGATAGCTTAAATCAGTGTCTCGCACCACGCCTTCGAGTCCGGACCCGGTCTCGGTCACGGAAAATTGCGGATAGTCATCAATGAATCACTCACCATTAAACATGAGAGTGCTCGTCTGCTCTGCCACTCCCACATAGCCCGTCTCCTCCCTGAGCTCGCGCACCGCACATTCCTCGACCGTCTCACCAGCGTCGATAAGACCCGCTGGGACTTCGATGACAACTTTGTCGATAGGCGGCCTGTACTGTTTCTGCAGCAGCAGTTCAGGGCCAGTTGGCTTCTCGATGATGGTCACGATTCCCACGCCATCGACATCGCAACCAGCTGGCCGAGTCTGTCCCTGTCAGTACTTCCACGTTATACTACACAGGATTCCTCGGCCGTGAAGGATATCTTGCTGCTCAAGGAGAGGAAAGCCAGAAGCATTCTACTGAGTCACAATGTGGACGAGCAGTGGCATTGCGTCATAGCACCATCCTGGATGTCCAGCATGGGCAGGAAGAATCATCTCGAGACCCTTACAGGAACAACACCGCGCAAAAGCAAATAGCGACGCAGTCTCAGGATAAAAAAGAGATTAACCCACCTGTCTCTCTGCCGACTCCCAGGTCCTTTCCACACCATTTGGATCAGTGTACGTAGTCAGGACTAATCTGGTCCATTTGGCATTACTGTTGTCCTAGCATGCGAATCAGCCCATACTTCTTTTTTCACCACGAGGGGTTGGCTCCGGTTGAAAAGAGGACAGCGCGAACATTGCGCCATGAACAATACACTGCACTTGACCAGCACCGCCAGGAACCTCAACTGCATACCAATGGAGCTCGTGATAAGAACTTTGACTTGGCGTACTTGGGATCGGACCCGGACATCTTTGGACTGGGTGAACGTAAGGTAGCAATGCAACTTGAGGCAGTGATAGTATACTGGAAATAGGAAGAGAAGAGTTAATCACTTTTCTCTTCAGAAGGTGACGGTATAATGAGTAGTTCAACAGGCCAGGCCTCACACTGGCTGACTGGAGCTATTCAATTACAATGTCGATAGAGTATGGAGTATGGAGAAACTACTTCGTATGCCCTTGGAGCTTGGACGGTTGGACCAAAAAGAGGGGCCTGGGCTAAGCCTCTTTCAGATCGTGATAGGGCCAACCCTGGTCTTATCTCATTCAATGCATGAAGAAAGGCTGCCTCAAACGATGATTCTTCAACTGACCACAATGCTATCTCTGATCGAATATCGCTTATGCGTTGGAGCCCCGGATATCCTCTGAATTAATATAATCGTTGCACCTCTTTCTTACTATTGTAGGGTTTCTGGCTAACAACAGTGAACCGCAGCGCAAATATATCACTTTGTATAGATCTTGGTGACTTTTCATTGTGATGAAGGAAGTGCGTAGCGTTCCCCATAATGACAGCCCCAATGCGTTTAGTGATGAACCCGCAGAGTCAGACAACCTGACATTCCAACTTCCGTCAACCTGGGGCTGTCGAGCAGAAAGGTCGGAGTGAATGACGCCCCTTTCATGAATGAAAATCACTACCCCGGTTGCTTGCCGGGCAAGGCGATACCTTAATCGATCAGTCAACAGGCCGTCCTTCAGATAGGACTCCAAGTGCCCGGTAGGCTCATATCGCAGGTCGACATAGTCATCGCCGTCGCGGATGCACCCGGCAATGCGTCTATGCCTTCCCAGATGACTATATTTTGGCCTCGAACCACAGATTTGACAGTGTAGATGAAGATCTATCATACGGAATCATTCAAACAATCTTGTTACTCAGCTTGTGGACGATTGCGAAGTCAGACACTGATAATAAATATTTTATGGAGTCTGTTGCTCAATGTTGAGATATGTGATGGCCAAATAAAAGTCTGTGAGCCAAGCCTAGCCATATACATACACATTCCTTTATTTTTAAGGCATATCTGTCTGTTCACACTCACAAAATATGGCTAAGCTAGTGTACTGCTGCGAGGCAATATCTGCTTCAAAGCAAAGTAAATCAAAAGCAATCATATACATCCTATTTCAATTTCCTTCGTGATACATTCATTCACCGGGGGAGAGACATTAGCCAAAGTAGCTACCAACAGCTACGGCCGCGCAGAACAGTGTAATGAGCTCCCAATTCGACCATACCCTTGAAGTCCAGGAAGCTCCTCCGTGTCCCTGGACATCCCCAGCAGCCAGTTTATTGGGCGTGATGCAGAAAAGCCGCGTGTCTGCCCATGCGATGCCTCCGTTGGAAGAGGCGTTGTTCCAGGCTGTGATGACAACGGGGGTAACAGATTGATAGTAGCTGGAATACTTCGCCCCTGAAGTAGAGAGCTCAGTACTCATCAGGACTCCAGTTAGATTAGTGTCAGCAGCCTTCGAGCAATTAGACCCTTCTGTGGCAGCCGGGACTATGGGGTCCGTTTGGAAGATGTCTATATATGTCCTTATTAGTGTTCTGTTATCGATCTGGATATTGTTGCTTGAGGTGAAGCAAAGACATACCAGCACTGATTGACCCTCCCCACTTGCTTTTATCACAGCCAATAGTTATATCAAAAGTATTAAAGTGGCTGCAAACAGATTCTGTGCCTGAGTCTGGGTTCTGTGACAGGCCCAGTGCAGTGGTATTGATGTAGTTGAGTATTGAAGATATGCAAGTTGACGACAAGGCTGATTCACAGCTTGCATCAGTGGCATCGTTGATGTGCCCTTTTGTTGTTGGTGCAGGGGAGGTAAAAAGGAGAGAAAGCATGCAGCCTTGATAAGCAAATTTCTCAGATATAATCGCCTCTCCCTTTGAGTTTGTGGCAGCAAAGGACTGGTTTATAGAGCCAGCATTGTTTTGGCCGTCGAAGAGGTATGTGGACAAGGTATAATTCCCTGAAGGGGTATCGGGGGAGCCAGAGATGGGGGGTTGCGGATATGGCACGCTGACGCTTCCTGAAGCATTGAAATCCCCAGTGGACGGTTGACAGGATGCGTCGCATAAACCCATGGTAGATGGAGAGTCAAGCTGCCATGCTAACAGAAAGAGGATGAAATTTGTAAGAGTGGCCATGATACTCAAACAGTGAGAGGGGATCTGATGAGGTGTTAGAAATCACAGGTACTTTGGGCTTTTAAATTGAGATTTTTGAGACATTTTCGGAGTCAGAGATATCATTTATAATCCTTGAAAGGGGTTTTATTATAATAAGACCTAGCTCCATATTATCAAATCAGCAGGTAGGAAAAGTGTAAAGGTCTAAAGGATTTCTGTGATAACTCCATCTAGCATAGTTATGGTTACATTACATATTTTAGTGCAGTCTAGGTCAATAATGATAAGCTTCTGATATAACCGACTCGTACTAATAAAGCTTAACTATGCAGAAGACATGACTAGGGAAGAGCTTAGCATCCTAAGTGGTCCCTTGTTTTTTAGGGTACCTACCTTACCTACCAGCTACATGGCCACTTAGAATGAGCCAAAAGGCAACAGCCATTCAGAGTAACCTTGAAAATAAAAGTAAGTGCTTGGGTAGACATACCTTTACGGATGATACTGAAGAATAGGCATTAGTGATTGTAGATATTATCACATGCTTTACTCATTGGTGCCAGTGAGGATCTCAGTGAGCTAGAGGAGGAGACAGGGAGCAGTCATATGCTGCGACCTGCCTTCTCAGTCAAGCTACCTTCGGGACCTCTCGCCGCTATACTTACACCATAGACTATTATCATCCCTCTAGCTAAGTGTAAAAACACAACTTGTAAACAGAGGGGTTTTGAGGGGATGAGGAAAGGCCCTATGCAAACGCCGAAGTATGCCCGCCGGTAATAGTCAGTCTTCATAACTACTGAGAGGATCACAATAGAATCATGTATATGATTCTTTGGCAAGGGTTTATCAGCGGCTGGATCTTTCAAATGGCAGTGAATTAATTATCACCGGCGATGTCCAATTGTGGCTGTGAAGCCTAGTTCCTAATAGAGAGAGTAGTTCTTGACTTCATCTAAGAATCCTAGACATTTGCTCCTAGCACACAGTAGTCTATCACTCTCTAGATTGCTCCCTCGCGGCTAGGCTGTGATAAATATTGGCTATCACTTCATCACAGTCTACCTTATGGTCAACGTTACTAGAGCTAATAGTTGAGCATTATCAGTATGCAGTATAGCGGTGGTCATCCTCTTTTACACTACTACTATATTACTCTATATCCCTCATAGTTTACATGAGGCAAAGGCTAGCTACAGAGTCTATAAAGGTCTATAAGAGTGCTAGACCTATTAATTATCCTTTTAACCATACTAAAGTACCTAATGTACCAATCAGGGTGGCTGACACTATAACATGTTTATATCAATCCTAGTTAATAGCAACTTGTTTCTGTGCATTACAAGTAAGGGAATATGTATAAATACCCTCTTCTCCTCTACTGTTGGAGTATCAATAAGAGCAGTTACAAGTTACATAGTATAAGAAGCCTTCCATTATCAGTACACAAGGGTACACCATCTGCTCAACTCAATCCTCCTTTTTCTGCTGTTCTCCTTATTCTTCTGCCATTCTCTACTTCCTCATCATCGATTCCTGCCTATGAAAGTTGCAAATACATACAATCGCCAACATGCAACTACTGTTCATCTCAATCCTTACAGCTCTCATTCTATCTGCTGAGAGTGTTTGCGCGGCGACAATCATGAGCATTGATCCTGAACAGAGTCAAGTATGGTCTGCAGTTTCTCCAGACCAGGACACCGTTGTCCCAGACTGTTTCTACCAGACCGTCTTGGTTGGCAATGGAAACCCGCATATCAACTATTTCGACAAGCAAATGACCCAGACAGTAACAAACTGTGATCAGCCTAATGTGGTATGCAGCACCGGGGCAACTCAAGGAACGACATTTAGCTGGTCAGTGTCGGGCACTCTGAACCCGATCAACTGGATCTCAGGTGGCTTTGATGTCGGCGTGTCATACAGCTCTTCGGTGAATGAGGGCTGTTCAGCTGGAGCGCCAAATCAAGATGTCTGTCTATGGTATCAGCAGGCCTATGTTGCATATACCGTCCAGAATGTCTGGAGCAGTCCGTTATGCGGCACGGACAGCTCGAGTTATATCCTCTGGTCCCCGACGAACGGAAACGCCTGCGGCCGCGGTTATTACTGTGTTGTCAACACCTGCCGGTCAATTGGACAGGGCTACTGGACACTAAGTGGCCCAGCTGGCTGGTGTTGAAAAACCAGCGGTGGATGGGACGGCGGTTTTTTGGGTATACACTAATATGTCCTGACTATTCTGTGCGACACCGAATGGCTCTGTACTGATGGTTATGGCATTTATTTGCAAGGCTTCAACACTTGCCTGAATAGACCGGCCTGCTTAAGGACAATGTATGTAAGAGAATGGGTTCTCATACTACTCATTAGTTTCAACATGGAGCTTGGGCAGTTTCAACACAAAGCTTGATCCACTTGCCTCTGCTAAGGATATTACGAGGAATTCAATAACAATCATTACATGACTATTTACAGATGCCCCTTAAGTTTGCGCATTGCATGTCAGTGTGAAGTGCCTGTAGAGATTAAAGATATAGTATTTAACAGAACACATGTTAGATTATATAATGCCTCTGGTAAGTGCATATGGGAAAATAAACCACTAAATTGCTACGTGCGACGGTGCGGCGCAGTGAGAATGCATAAAAGCCTTGTTTTATGTCTTGAACTCTTGATTTGTGTCTATGTTGCCTTCAATTCATGACCATTGTAATGCCAGAAAATCACATGCAGTTAGGGCAGAGTAGATAATTCTGACTTTAAGTTCAAAGCATCAGACTTACTATTTTCTTAGGGTTGCGGCCGGTTTGCTGCAGTACCTATGGGCAGTTCATAAGTGCTAGAGCTAGGTAGTGGACGATGTGACATTAATATCTGGCCCATAGTAGCCTTAGTACAGGTCTCAAGAGAGTCTGATAACATTTGAATTAGTATGGTCCCACTCCTGTTACATACTTAGATTGGTTTAGACCTAGACTTCTAAGTTCTGTGGACATGTCGGATCTCAGGAACGGGCCTCCGGCCCTCCTAGCCTTATCTTATAATGATCAGTACAAATTATGGCCTAGCTGTCCTCCATCATTTATCAATTAATAACATTATATAACTAAGAATTGCTTGTTTATTAAGGTCCTGCCATATCACACAACTAGAGTTAACACTTTGTGTCCACTAGGATACCACTTCATACTAATATACTGACCATTTTCTTACAGATACTGAAAAAGTCTTTAATATTACTATCTGCTGAATAAAACATCCTAAAGGGAGGGCTGATTTCTGTTAACTGTCCCACTGTGTTGTGCTTGATATAGTTGTCCTTCATCACCACTCATGAGCCCTTATCTAGAGGGGTGATGAGGAGTAATAAAGTCCTCACCCACATCACCAGCACCCATACTAAAATCATAAGGTCACTATTTCAGGGAAGAAAGGCTTTTCAAGAATTTATCGCTTTCATTATGTGGCTAAGTACAGCTGAGCGGACGGGTAGCCCTGTTTTCCACACCCTATGGTTGTATGTGCTGGACTGTCCCTCGCAAAAGATCAGAACCAATTCTTCGTCGGCATCAATCCATATTTCAGTTACTCCTTTTTTTGAATAGAGAAGAATCATTTCATATCTCCTTAAGCCATATCTGCTGTCTTGCCTCAATTATCATTGGAAGGATCGAATCCTTTCGCTGGGAAGGGCAACAAAGGAGGCAAAGATGGAAGCGGCCAAAATCTGAAGAGCTGCATGAGCTCTAACTTTGTGATACTAGACGAGAGCCTGGACCTGTCTACAGGGCCGCGGCGCAGCTACGAGTCCGAATGCAATGTGGGGTAACAAGACCTTTCACTTGATAAGTAGATAATGGTTGACGATGTTTTGACACACGAATATCTTGCCTTGATACAAGCAGCATCTGTCCAGACCTTGTCCCCTTTGCATCTACGATGCATATCAGCTGGGACAACCCAGGCGAGGCTTCTGGAGATGCTAGTATATACCAACACTAGCCTGTAAGGATAACTTGCAGGACTTGAAGTGCAGTATGCACTTGCTGTCCTCCTGACCGAAACTACAAAGCGCTCTTCGTGGTTTTGCTTGTGCCGGTCTCTCGTTCTAATAATGTATACCGGTTGAGACCCCCGCAATGGGGAATCAAGGTCTTCAGATGCAAGCCTCGTGCAAACGCTGTGCGCAATAGCTCTAGCGATGGCGTACGACAGTCATGTGGTATTCCGACTCTCGAAAGCGAGATCAATGCCTTAGTACGTATTCAATCTCAGCTTACTACTCCTGGATAGGTCAAAGAATGCGCATCTTCTTGGGCCAATATGGGGTCTTCTTGCATTATCATACGATTCTGGTTTTTAAAAGCCAACCATGTATCTAAAGGCATCAGAATGTGGTGTGCCATAGAACCAGCGCTTGATGGGTCTTTTGCCAAGAACTATTCTACCTTGAAGTGATTAGGGTTTGGCTCTCGCTACTCAATGCCATCTACAGTGGGCCTGTTCCTCAGAAAGAAGGTAGGCGAGGGGTTGTCGATGCAGTAGGACTACAATCCAAAGGAGAAAGAGTCTGGAATCCCAGATAATCGAGAGTAAGCCTCTATTTTGCAAATGCAGACTACATACACCGAAAGGCATCTCTTTGTGTCCATGAAAACCCGTCTATGCTTGAATGTCGAGTGCGATGCACGAGTCCCGGTTGAGTCAGAAATTTGGGGTATTGAAATAAAGTGTGACGATCAGACCCATGGCGGCAGAGCTACGCCCATACGCCTGGGTCCCATCGAAAGGAAAGATGCAGTCCTGCAAGTGGGGTTCCTGACCACGCTTCGAGCAAGAAAGCTTCTCATAAAACTGAAAAAGTGAAAGAAAGGAACCCAGTCCAGTGGCTCCGTAACGACCAGGGCGTTTGCTGTCATAACTTCGTGCGGGAGAAACGAATCGAGTTTGATGCAGAGCATCTAAGTCGATTTAAGCTTTTCGATCTGGTCAAGGCACTGTTCGAACTCAATCCAGTCCTTCATGATCACCTTAGCACCGAGTTCCTCGAGACGCTGGGCCATCTCAATCTTCTTGTCATCACCAGGGTAGCTGCCGACGTAACCAATGACCGGGATACCGGCGCGGATGGCACTCAGAGCACCAGACTTGCTGTCCTCAATGGCAACCACTTCTTCGGGCTTCTTCTTGCACACCTCAAGAGCATGCAGGTAGATAGCAGGATCGGGCTTAGAAGTGGGCTTGGGGAGGGAGCTAGCAGCACTGAAGATGAGGTTGTCATCGAAGTATTTGTCCTGTCCGACCTTCTTGATGGAGGCTTTGACACGGCGCAGGGCGGAGGAGGAGACAACGGCGAAGTCATACTTCTTGGAGTTGTAGATGTTCTCCAGCTGCTCGTTGGCTCCGACGCAAGGCCGTGCCTTTTCGTTGAGCTTTTCGATGACCTCGTCCTCTTCCTTCACGACATATTCCTCAAGTTCGTCCTTGGACATCTCGAACTTGTACTTGGCTTGAAGAGAAATCATCATTCCGCGGAAGTTCTGACCAACGAAGTCCTGAATCAGCTGCTCGCCGGTGTAGCGATCAGGGATGTTGCGCTTTTCAAGGATCTCATTGGCAAGGTCCGCACATGCTTCGAAGGCCAGCTCTTCCGACAGGACGAGGGTGTTGTCGCAATCGAAGAAGATTCCTGTGATCTGCAGCAATGATAGCGTGGTTAGCAACTCTGTCGATCCATGATTTCATGTGAAGTAGAGAGCAACAATGGACCCACCTTAGGCATGGTGACAGCTGAGCTGAGAGATTCTCTGTCCTAGAAGTTGTAGGGAATTCTGTGATGATGTATGGAGAGTGAGGTTTTGCACGAAGTCTGCTTGAAACGAGATGAAGTAGTGGAAGTGGGTAAAGTAGCCGTGAAAGAAACTCAAATGGAAGTAGGTTGGAGGTTGAGGGAAAGGTAAGCGGGAAGGGAACGAATTGTTGGAGGGGATTGGACCGGGATCAAGTGGCAAACAACAATGGCTGCCCGCAATCTTAAGTAGTTTTGGAAAGAGCCTTTGAAGGACAGTGCATGGGAAGGCAATGACGCCCGTTCAATCCGCCGGTGAATTTCAAAGGGATATACCGTGTCTGTTTTCAAAGCATTCACCTATCAGAACTCGAATTTCGACTCCTTTCTACTATCCCGGGCAGGAGCGGGACTGGCGGGGTTCCTACCTGAGGTCATACCATGACGTTACTTACTGAGCAGGTTGGGGGCCATCGTGGGCTTTGCTCACTGGCTCAGACGCTAGAGGCGGTCAGCTAAACCTATGAAAGCAAGCACCCGCTGCCATTTCTCGTTTAGGTAACAATCGGTTTCCTCGTTCCCCTCTACTTAACTTGAATCAACTTAGTGTCTTCTCTGGATGGAAAGGCACGGAAAGCCACTGAGCCAAATCGAATAGATCGAGTCGCGATCTTTTGCCTCAGACGTATGGAAATTGGAAAATCGTCTTGAGGCTATTCAAACTTTTGTGGCTTACGAGGCTTACCGTAGTGGGGCTTTCCAAACTCCTTCGTCTTTTGCCTTTGCTTTTTCACATGTCCTTTTAGATGGCTTTCTGGCGGGTCTGCGACCATGGAATCTGATACTATTCAGTCCGTACAAAAAGCACTCCCTCGATAGCATGAACTCAATTGGAGGAAGGATGGGGAAAACAAAGTTTGTGATTGACTCTACGTATTAGGTAAGGGTGCTTCTATCTGCAGACGCATGACTGGTGTGCCTCACACCATATAAATGATATGCGAGGGGCCCAGATCGGTCAAGTTATCCCAGGGTCAGAGGTGTGGCAGATTTATCACGCTTATGGAAAGCTCAGCCACGAATAAGCTCATCATGTTGGCATTCTGTTGCGCTTTACTTGGTTGGTCTGACCATGTTGAAACAACTCGGGCCTTCTAATGCCTGTCATTGTAACATGCATGCCCCGCAGTCTCCTTCTTGATCGTTGGTCAGGCGGATATCACACAGACTTGTTCACCACATACCTTAAGTACCTCGGACCCCTTAGCTACACAATAGTAGGTAGGCCTAAGATACCCAAGATACAGCAACAGGTAAGGTATTGTTCTGGCGTAGGCTCATTTAGAACGAGCCATTGAGGCAGTCAGACAAGATGTATTAGGTACCTTAGTAAGGTAGCCTTTGGCACTGGCAAGAATTCCCTTGATGCTAATTGGCTCATCCTTACAAAGTAAACCATCCGCCAATCAATCAGGCTAGGCACGTCCTCTTCCATCCCCCACATTGATGTGGGATAACTCGATATTTGACGAGGTACATATCTCGGTCTTTCTTGGTCTTTATTCAGACGAATCATTCGGGATCTCATCATTGGCACTTCTTGTCATCAATTGAAAGCCTACGCCCCCTTTCTATTCCCGTAAGTTTCCGTCTGCATTTCGCTTCACGGAAAAAGAGCCAATGTCAGGCAACACGGGGGATCATTCCGACCAATTTCCTGTGTCCGTCTCGTCCCTTCATTTCCCCTCCGCAGCACAGTCCATTTCTCAGACTTTGTCGTCGCTGCGACGATCGGCACTGTCTATTTCCAACCGCCTTCGTTCAATCGAGTCCGATGCTGCCTTCGTTGCAGAGGTTGCCGAGCACTACGGCTTGCCTCTAGTCGCCAACGAAAGATGCGGGAGTTGGTACATTTCGCCCGATATCAAAGCTGGTAGTGCCTATTTCAAGAGTACCGACGGCCATACCGGCCAGTGGGATTTTAGTTTTCGTAGACTGAATCTACAAATATTACCACTTGCTCGGAAACATGGGGGGTGAGTGAGCATTAGCTATCATTGTTATAGCCCCTCGCTGATGCTTGGGCTGGTGTTGACTGAACTGCCAATGATCACTGCAGATGCATTATTGTGGATTCAACGCGTCGGGGTAAATGTAAGTTTTGTTTCTGATCGATCCGCAGCCTGGTCTTACAAGGCGCAGTGATGCCCGATGCCTTGTCTAAGACTGTTCCAATTTGGTGCGCCGTCATCAATCGAGCGCTTTTCCCATCTAATGCTGCATATCATGCAGTACAGTTTCCGCCGAATTATCTAGGCCCCTCGGAGGAATCGCAGATTGAACGCCGCATTGACGGTTTCGTAGAATCGCTCAAGGTATTCTTTTCCGTCTACCATCACCAAACCCTTCTTGGCTCAGCAGCTTTAGACTGACTAAAGGTCCAGGATCTTAAACTTGATCTGGATAATCTCAGGCGGCAACTTGGAAAGCCTATTCGGGTGGCATGGGCCAATCGGTCTTATTTTCATCCTACCGACCTGCACAAAGGACCCGACTATAACCTTTTCGTTCTCTGTTCTGCGTCCAAACGAGTTCACGGAGCAGAAATTTCAGAGGGTGGCTACATTCAAGGCGCAGGGGATGACAGCGAGGGATGGGCGCAGGGATTAACTCCGCCGGTCTTCTGGGCCAACAAAGCCACTCTCCTGAAGACACCCGAGGAGGATCTGCCCGAACTGGTCGAGGGACTGGTGAAAGAGCATCAAAGCCAGGTCACCACTGAACAAGCCACATTGGTTGCACCCACTCGGAATCTTTATATCAGTCAGACGAACGTCCGTCTCAACGACAGTGGTATCTATGACCTCGTAATTGATTGCAATGGCAGACCCGAGGCATCAGAAGGAAATCCGAAGCGGCTCAACCTTGGATGTAGGTCGTCAAAACTGGGAAGCCGCGACTTGAGACAAGAGCTTGATAAGGTTCGAGCTTTTGTCAGTTCTCAGCTCGCCTCCGATCCCTCACGATCACTACTTGTTACGTGTGGAACCGGTAAAGATCTGTCCGCTGGCGCTCTCCTTGCTATCATATGTCTATTCTACAATGATGACGGTATGCGATCCTTTGATACACCTCACTTGCCTTCCCTATCCTTCCCTTCGCGCTCGCCACTTCCCTCCAAAATTTGTCGTCCTCTGCTTTCTCTAACGGTTTTCAGGATCTTTCACAACATCGCCCGCCAGGCGATCAATAGACAAGCAATTCATACGACAACGACTTGCCTGGATCGTGTCATCAAAACATGATGTGAACCCGTCGCGCCCTACACTTCAATCAGTCAATGCATTTCTGATGGAACGACCGGATTACTAAACTAACAGATTGCATCTTATCATTAAATCCGGGCATGGAACGCTATATATCACACTGGACCGTTCTCTCTACTCGTTTTCGACGGCCTCCACAATAGCTCCAGCGCTTCCTTGATCGAGGGCATCCAATACCGCCATATCCTCCCCACCGATCTCAAAATCGAATACGTTGGCATTAGCCACAATCCGCTCGGGTGTATCACTCTTGGGCAACGGAACCCATCCTTTCTGCAGCGCGTAGCGTATCAAAATCTGTGCCGTCGTCCTTTCGTACTTCTTGGCCAGGTCGACCAGTGTTGGGTTATTGGCTTTATAGTTTCGCACGAGGGGTGAATATGCCTCAACGACAATGCCGTTCTTCTTGCAATATGCATCAATAACTCGCTGTTGGGACCAGGGATGAAGCTAAACAGGGATAAGGTCAGTATACCTCAGGTGCTGGCGATAGACGAATCTATTTGAAAGAGCTTCTCGATCATAGAACTTACCTCAATCTGGTTTACGTGCGGCGGCCAGACCTTTGCATATGCCTTCATCTCCTCGATGTGCTTCACCCCAAAATTGCTCACACCGATGCTTCTCGTCTTGCCTTCCTCCAGAAGCCTCTCCAAGGCCTGCCAGAGCTCTTTCCGACCGGCCGAACCGGAGCTTGAGCTATGAATGAGGAACAAATCCACGTATCCATCCTGGCCGCCAATCTTCTCGACGCTTTCTAGTAGCTTTTTGTAGGTAGCTTCGGGCGACCCCGCTGGGCTCAGAATCTTGGTAGTAACGAAGATATCGCTGCGAGGGAGGCCGCACTTTCGAAGAGCTTCCCCGACCTCCTTCTCATTGCCGTAAAGCTGGGCAGTATCAATGTGTCGGTATCCCGCTTCAAGGGCCTTCAGTGATGACTGGACACATTGGCCGGGGGGAGAGCGGTAAACACCGAACCCAAGGCGGGGGATCTTGACGTCGGAATTGGGAAGAGGTAGTAAGTCGGTGATGGCGAGTTTCGAAGACATTGTGTCTGTGTATCGACGGGAATCAATTGATGAGGTGATCGAGGAACTGCGCTCGAATATATTCTGGATAATTTTTCAAGCTTATTAGTTTGCCAGAAGAATGACTCGATGACATGGATAGGTATTAAGGTATGGAGCGGGGAGGAAGATTTGGTAGGCGCTTCTGGTTGGTGTGCAGCCCCTCCAACTTGCCCCGCCATTGGTCTTGGTGCGAATGATATCATTTTCTGGGCTCAGGTGATTGCCGAGGCCATTCGCGCAATTTGATCCAGGCACTTCTTCTCGCAAATAATACTAATAGATGTTTACTGTATTTCTCCCTGGCGTGGAGTGCATCCTCGCCTTTCTCCTTGTTTACATTTTACGTTGAGGTTTGAAGACCTCCACAAGAACCTTTCTGGGTCGTCCAGCGTCCTCATAACCCCTGGAACCCCCCTGGGCTGCTCGAGAATGTAGATCAGGTGTCTTGACTCCTCCCTGGTTGTTGTATACTGCATTTCTTTATACTGAAGCTATGCGAATCCTTGTAAAACCATCAATCAGGTAGATCACAAGGTAGATGAATGGGACATTGATGTCTGGGTCATTCACCGAAAGGGGCAGAGCTATAGCATCACATTTGATAGGATCTCAAAGGTACCGCTATTACTGGGACATTTTAGCTTTCAGTAAATTCAGCGACTGTCTAAGAATTGCAGTAGCAAGCGAACACTGCAATGTACCAGATGTTCTGTCTCTGTTCTATCGAGACGGTACTTGCAATGAGGTCTCGTTAGGGTCCATCGGTACCAAGCGAATATTTGTCGACCAGAATGTCGGCCATAGGAGGCCATGAGTATCATCGACCTTCATGATTCCATTGATGAAACAATTCCGCATCGTAGCTGAATTCGGGTGATGCAATTGGAATGTTCAAGAGCATGGTGATGCGTAATTGCATACCAAAGCTCTCATAGAAGCCCTGAAAATGGTCGAAGAGTGGACGAGCAAGTAGAGAGGTAGCTGGGACTAAAAGAAGAAACCCCAAGACCATGCTAGGAGCTCCGCGTGTGTAAGCCTGATGTCTTGTAACTCTTGTTCCTGTGGAGGGTTTGGCGGGCGGCCAAATACGAGGTCGAACTCCAGCGTGAGAGCAGCAGGCGTGGTATTCGCTCCGTAAACTCGTATCGTCGCAGGGTTGGCTTGGTGGTTTAGGACAACAGTTGTGAGTAGGTTGTGTTTCCATGTAGCTGGGGTTGAACGAGTCGCCCTGCCCAGGATTCCATCATACTTTTCAATTATGATTTCCTTGCGTTGCTTATTGACTTTGATGAGTATAACAAGCTTAACAGCTCCATTTGACATCTGCCCGCAACCTAGGCATCGACTGAGATACACCAGCTTCAATAACCAGGTTTGGCCATCCGTTGTTGCCTCTGAGTATCATGTTGATATATGATGAATCACATTCCTACTGGAAGCTGTAGGTCCAGTATACTTTGTAGCCCCTAGACCAAGGAACTCAAACTGTCCCATACCCATAGAGCGAACTTTTAAAGAAGTTTCTGTGCCAAAAGTTCTATGAGCAACTCCATGCTCCCGAGCAGGGATTTTAATAATAAGTGTTCCGATATCAGCAAAGTATGTCAGGCGGACCATACTACCAAGCTCTGCGCGGTTAGTCTCAATTTGGTTGAAGTCTCCATTGCTGACATTCTTTAATGCGATGTATTGACTCTCATGGTGGCCATTTCTGCTCAATCTTGTGGCCTTTGCAGTAACCATATCTTTCAAAGCTTTCAACGAAGTGAAGTGTGAGGGAGGATAGAGGCTTGTAAGAGCCAGTTCGGACGATGCCACCGTGGTCCCCTCGTTGGTCGTGTCGGCTGGGCTGGAGGACCAGACGTAACCTGATCTGAGCAGAGCATTATCTGGAGATGTGAATACAGAGTGATGCTGTGTATTCTTGTGTGAATGAGGCCCACTTCGCCCTGATCAATGATGAACAGAATACTACTACCTGTAGATGTGAGATTATATGGCAAGTGGAATGATGCAGTGGGCTTGTCGAAGGGGAGTTTTTATTCTAGTGGTTCGCACTACTAGGCCCATAGAACCTGTCAACCGTAGTATAGAAATCATTCAGCCATCATCGCAGTATTATTTTACTGTATGAGGATATTCTTTATTAATTCCGCGCTGCGGAATGATATTCAAGTAGCTAGGATGCGCAATTCTGACCCTTACATTATTCATGAAATGACCGCTTCATGACTGGTGTATACATCAGAACCCATAACAGTAAGGAACCTGGAAATGTTCAACCATGGTGGTTGCTGTGGGGCCCCGAGGGATGGTTTGTTGACAGCCAAGTAGGATAGATAATCCTCCGGCTTGCAGACGAGACTCTTGAGAACTGAGAGTGTTCTTTAGTCTTCTATCTACTGACTATCCAATTGTGTTTCAAAAGTTCACATGTCACAGTCAAAGTTCCTATTTAGGCTGTTCTGATCTCCATCTGATGCCGAATCCAGCCACCCTCAAATCGGTCTGTCGTGGAGATCTTGCCCTTTCCATCCCAGGCTAGTTTATCGGCCAGCGGGTATCTATCCCTCCTACAGGCTTGGGTCCTTTGGGTACTTCCCCAATCTATTTTTGATTCATTATCGTCTGTTCTTGTCACTGGCAGGACCAAGGAAAAAGAAAATCCCATAGAACCGACAGCCCTGGATGTACTCGATTCTTTCCAGCTCTCATCATGTTGACTGTTGAAAAGTCCTGGGTTAATGTACAGCAGAAAACTTTTACTAAATGGTTGGTATATGCTCCGACTCCCCTCACTGGTCCTTTGTTATTGTTTGATTGAGACGGTGGTGCCCCTCGTTCGCTGTATGATCTCTGCTTGATCGCGATCTGTCTACTTTCCCACGCTCGATTTCGGCGTCGAACCTGCTCTGGCTGACAATCTCCTGTCCCCGTAGGCTTAACGACAAGATCAAGGTCCGAGGCATCTTGATCGATGACCTTGTAACCGACCTCTCCGATGGCGTGAGTCTCCTACCTCCCGATACCCGATTATTCTGAGAATGCAGACATTGATCGGTCAACTATCCTAGGTTATCCTCATCCACCTGCTCGAAATCCTCGGCGGAGAATCCCTCGGCCGTTATGCTTCCAAACCCAAGCTTCGCGTGCAAAAGTTCGAGAATGTCAACAAGAGTCTTGACTTTATCAGAGGGAGGCGGATCCAGATGACCAATATCGGAGCGGAGGATATCGTCGATGGCAATCGGAAGATTATTCTGGGTTTGATATGGACGCTCATCTTGAGGTTCACTATCAGCGACATCAACGCGGAGGGCATGACCGCTAAGGAGGGTCTTCTGCTGTGGTGTCAGAGAAAGACCGCTTGCTACGAGGGGGTAGAAGTTCGCGACTTTTCTACCAGCTGGAATGACGGTCTTGCTTTCTGTGCTCTCCTCGATATCCACCGGCCGGATCTGATCGATTTCGACTCCCTGGACAAGAATGATCATCGCGGGAACATGAAGCTGGCGTTCGATATTGCGGCAAATGAGATTGGTATTCCTGATTTGCTCGATGTGGATGACGTCTGCGACGTTGCAAGACCCGACGAACGATCGCTGATGACTTATATCGCCTATTGGTTCCATGCCTTCTCTCAGCTGGAAAGGGTGGAAAATGCGGGTCGGCGAGTTGAGAAATTCGTCAACAATATGCATGGTGCTTGGGAGATGCAGAACTCCTACGAACGGAGGATGAAAGAACTCTTGCGTCTAATTCGAGCGCAGCGCGAAGCATGGAAGAATGCATCCTTTGAGGGTACTTACAAAGACGCCAAAGAGCAAGCTCACCAATTCTCCTTATACAAGCGAAATGAGAAACGACAATGGGTCGCCGAGAAATCAGACCTTGCTGCTCTACTGGGTAATATCAAGACCAAGCTCAGCACCTATCGCCTTCGTCCCTACGATCCTCCGGAAGAGCTACGCCTTGAAGTCTGTGACCAAGAGTGGGAGCTATTGACTCGCGATGAGCACGAGCGGAGCCAGCTTATCAACGAGACCATTCGGGACATCAAGAACGCTCTGCGCCGATCCTTCGCGGACAAGGCTAACGACTTTGCACTCACGCTGAAGACCTTATCCCTTGCTATTTCTGGTCTTGACGGCGATGTAGAGGACCAATTAGAGCATGTCAAGAGACTCAATGACAATCTCCCTCCACTCGACGCTTTCTTAGAAACCATTGCGGAACTCGACGAACAGTGCGCCGAAGCGAATATTGAGGAGAACGACTTCACAACATATACCTTAGATGAACTCTCCTACGAGCTGAGCTTAGTCAAATCAAGTATCTCGAAGAAGCTCGCGTTCCTCGACAACCAGCTAGTTGCCCGCAATATGACCAACCTGACTCCGATCCAATTGGAAGAGTTCGAATCTGTCTTTAGACACTTTGACCGCGATTCATCGAATACACTTCACGAGCTCGAATTCTCTGCAGCCCTCGCTAGTCTTGGACTTGTATACGACGAGGAAGAGATGCACCAGGTCTACGTCGAAACTTGCGGGCCAGCCAGGCTAGCGCAGAATGCTGGCGTCAGCTTTGAACAGTTCATCCGCTTCATGGTCAGCGTGACGGAAGATCAGCATACTGCAGAGCAGGTCTTTCAAAGCTTTCGCGAAGTTGCGGACGGCAAGGTATGTACCTCCACAACCTGAGGAGATTCGCAGCAGTTTGCTGAGAACCCTTGCTAACTGATGAATTTGCAGCCCTATGTCACAGAACTCGACCTCCGCCACTCGCTCATCCCAGATGAAGTCATTGAGCACCTTGTGCAGACAATGCCAATACACCAAGGTCCAGATCTTCTAGAGGATCGAGACCTTCCCAAGTATGACTATATCAGCTTCATGGAGAAGATGATGGAGCATAACAACAAGAACAAAGATAACTCCTCTGTTAACGGCGACCACTAAATTTGGATCAGCCGCGATTTCAGTTTCAGATTGCCTTTACCTTTGCGTTTCAATGCCTTTTACTTGGTTTTCCTTGTGGGTTGCTACTGGAGTTTGGCGGAGCGAAAAGGGGTTTTGGTCTTTCGATGAGTGACACTATCAACCATGCATAAAGGACCGGAAGCATTGATTTCTTCTGTTTCTAATTCTTGCCTTGCATGGTCGTTTTTCTCCTTCGTCCATGCGTCCTGCGTCATCACGTCTCTTTGAACTGTACGCGATTCCTGCCATGTATACCACCATTCAAGTCAAAGTAAAGTAATCGATGAGTAGATACATTTCTACGGTTACGCTCCTTCTGAGGTTTGACAGGCTTAGATCAAAGTGTAAGTTCCATAAGATGGCATCTGCTCTACGCCGACTGAAACATCTTTCAGCGCAGCCCACAGAAGCAGGATCGCGTAATGGAGCGCCGAACCTCAAAAATATGATGATCTGGTTCTCTTCATTTCTGCCCTTAATTCTTTGACGTTTAAATATCCATCAATTCTCTTGACTTGGGTTATTTGTGAATCTCACCCATGCTGTTGAGATCTCAACCTCGAGCAATGAGTATACTCCTTACAATCACATGACCTAGGCTTATTTCTGGTCTCATCGCCGAAGCTCGACCTTCTGATACAACTCCCAACAACCTCTCGTCAATTGAACCAACTTACAATCATTTTTTACCTGTTGAGCTTTAAGCATATTACTCAACCTCTATCATCTACCTCCTTATAGCCTGGTCTTCCACCGTGTCCAAGATGGACCGTAGTCTCGATGAGATCATTGCCGAGCGCCCTGTAAGGCTTCCAGTACCTTTTTCAGCTTAGCACTCACCCAAGAAGCTTCACTAACATGATAAATTGTATAGCAGAAGCAGAATAGAGGTCGCCGTCCTCCTCAAGGTCAAGGTCGTCGCCGTGATGGCGTGAAAAAGGTCCGTCCATATACCGTCTGAGAAAACAAACCATCATTCTCCCAGGTCAGCTGTGCTAACCTCCTCTTTTTCGAGCTTCCAGGTCCTCCCTCCTCTTCTCCTTTCGAACCTCCATGTCGCAACATGATCAGCACAGATGTCGTTGGTCTTGTCGTCCTGTCTTTTACGGCCTCAAGGCACGCGAAAGAAGCCGCAGATTGATCGAGCCGTTTCCAGACTGCATATTTTGATTTTCAGCTGACCTTGTCTCTCTTTTTGCGTCACAACAGTCCTACAGAGAAGAGCGAGTCGACTTAGATCTGTAATTGTCCCCGCACAAATCACGATATGGAATCTGTGTTTACTGATATGGTTACCGTTACAGTGATTGGGTCCACGACAGATATGACGACGACAGAGACAGTGCGTTTTAACCTGGCTTCGTGGCGATTGTCACGGGGAATTTTCGTTCCCTTTTGGTTTTTAACACTGGTTTCTTTCAGCCCGCCCTGCTCGTGGCTCCCGACGTCCACGCGGTGACCGTTACTCCCCGTCGCCCGATCGGTATGTCTGGCTCGGATTGTACTGCTGAAGCACTTTGTGATCGTGGCTAACTCCTGACGCAGCGCGCCCACCGGAGCAAAGATTCGCGTTGAGAACCTTCACTACGACATCACGGAGAGCGATCTGGAGGTAAGTGCCGGTTAAAGAGCGTATGGGACGCGGTGCTTGACCAGTCAGCTGATGAATTCTTATTTTAGGATCTGTTTACTCGGATCGGACCCATCTCGACTCTATCTCTTGTCTATGACCGGGCTGGGCGCTCCGAAGGTGTTGCCTACGTTACCTACAACCGTGCGAACGATGCGAGAACGGCGATTGCGGAATTCGATGGCGCAAATGCCAAAGGACAGCCTATCCGATTGACGCTGGTCGCCTCTGGCGGTGGAAAACGCGACCGCAACCCATTTGACAATGTCCAACGGCCCAACAAGGGAAGTCTTTTTGATCGCATCGAGCGACCCCGCGACGCCCGAAGCTTGAGCCCCGGAAGTGAGAATGGTGACGCGGAAGGCGGAGCACGTCGTCGCCGGGGAGGTCGCGGTGGTGGAGCTGGAGGCTATCGACGTAGCGATGTCTCGAAGCCGGCCCCGGAGCACATTGACCGGTACGTGCCAGGACAGCGGTCGCCGGTCCGACGAGGCACCAACGGCAGACGGCAGGGGGTGCGACGAGATGATAAGAACAGAGGCGAGGGTCGCCAGAACCCTAACGCCAGACCTAAGAAGACACAAGAGGAGCTTGACCAGGAGATGGATGATTACTGGGGAGGCGCAAATGCCGGCGCTGGCGCTGCTGACAAGGAGACTGTGCAAGATGAGCCTCAGCAGATTGCTCCAGCTACGTCTGCTGCGGCCGGAGACGACGACGTTGATATGATTGAATAGGGAGTCATCTACATTTCGGAGGCATAAGGAGGGTGTTTCTGGCACTGTATTCGATTTTCTTTTGCTCTTTGTAATTCTCAACTCAACCAGATTGGAACACCTTCTTCTGCGTACTTTTCCTCGACACTGGCGTGTAATATAAGGCAATTGGTTCCGCATGGATCATGCACTTATTACATTTACCTTGGTCCATGACTCAGAGTTTGCTTCGTAAAGGTAGGTGTTCGACAGGGCCCCGGTTCGTATGCTGAGTATCAACTGGAGACGCGGCGAGCATAGAAGTCGCGAGACCCAGATGAGATCTATGGATAGCCAGTATTGAACACAGACTTCGTCTCATGGGAGAAAGGTTCATTGTAGGCTGGGAAACGTTTCCATGGGTGCAGAAACCTCTGTATCTACCGCCACAACCCGTAGGGCTCCCTGCATGCCTTCCAGAGCTTGATTGTTCCATCTTCACTTCCCGTGCCGTAGAGTTTGCCATCGGGAGAGAAACTGACTGACCAGATTGGGCCGTGGTGACCCTTTTGGACCTCTAAGATAGCAGGTTAGCGTGGCCATATGTCTAGAAGGCGGAAAGTTCTATGCACATACCGAGCTCCTCTTCAGTGCGTAGATCATACACCCGAGCCCAGGTATCATCAGCGCTGCCGGTGACCAATCGGCCGGTATCATTGTTCACAGCGCCGCTGGCAACCTCGTATCGAAAGTCCATCTTCTTCAAAAGGCGCCCGGGTGAGACACCATCGAAGAGGTAGACACTCTTGCCGGCCGCGACGGTTAGGATACCGGGGTCATTGGGTCGAGTGGCGAGGGTGTTGAGCTCGCAGCTACCTATCGTGCCTTCGACAGCGTACTCGACGACCGGATGGCGAGAACGAAGGTCCCACCAGCGGATCTTCCGATCCTCTGCGGCTGTCGTGAGGATGTTGTAGTCTTGATTCCAGACGATGGACTTGATCGTGCCTCCATGCACACCAGGCCCAATCTCATAGCTCGTAATTGCACTAGGCCCGTTACTGTTCTCTACGGCTGACGGGGACGTCGGCGAGGAACTGTTACTACCGCCGCTGCGTGTCAGATCAAAAATACGTAGCTTTTTCTCGAAGCCTCCGGTGGCTAGAATTTGAGGGGACGATTGGATCGGGAATGCCACCGCTCGACAAATGTGTGAATGCTGGAGGGTGTGCAAGCATTCACCAGTATGAGTATCCCACACCTTCCTGTGGATTGTGTGTTAGCAGTCCTGTCGATGTTCTGCAGTACGAGAGGTGTAGAACGTACGCGGAGAAATCTGCAGCTGCAGTTGCTGCAATGTTGGCATCCGTCGAAAGACGAGCTTGCCATACAGCTCCCTTGTGGCCAAGAAAAGTTCCAATCCTGAGAGGTAAGTCTTAGTCAAGCAATTGAGAGGTGATGGAAGCCACAACCACTAACCAGTCGCCAGTAATACCATCCCGGAGCATCGGGTTGTTGTCTATCGGAGAACTTTAGCTTAGCTGCCATGCAGACATTGCGGCGGAAACAGTTACCTTTGCAAGCGGAAATTAGATAGTACTGATCGTCCTCTACAAGAGAGGAGAAGTTCAGATGAGGCACTGGACGAGAGTGTCCATGGCAGGTCAAGGGCACAACTTTAGGGATATCTATTTATCGTCAGCACACCGCTGAAGGAAAGTGAATTGAGAAAGCTTACCTGAGGCCATCTTTGAATGTTGAAAAATGGCCAATATATGCCAATTCTGTGTCTGGTCACCGAGTGGTTGAATGGTCGTTTGCTTTCAAGTTTTGTGCGGCCGTGAAGAGGGTGCTGATCAATGCTTGGACATAGGCTTAAAGCTGCCTATCAATGATCAAAACATGGATTGACAGGTCATAGAAGGCTTCAAAGAGACATTAAGAATCAATATATCTAATGATACAAGGAAGGATTCGTTAATTTCATCAAATCATCAATATAGATTGGCGGGGTAATCGTGGTGAGGGAATCGGAAAAGAGAAAGAAAAGTTATAAAAGGAGTATGTAATCCCAACCGGACACAGGAGTAGATGAGAACTTTGCCAGACCAGTTAATGAAGCAAGAAAGGAAAGACTCCGACTCCAAAGGGAAGCAAGACAAGAGTCTCGAGGGATATTGAGTCGAGCAAGTCTTCCAGTTCTGATAGCTCCGTTCGTTGATACTCCAAAATGTCGGAGTTTCGCTCAAAATCTCCGATTACGCACGCTAGACTGAAAGCAGTAAAGATGACTACCACGTGACGTGTATACTTCGACGCCTGTGTAAGGTGAATAGGTGATGAGGTGTATAATATCGTTCAGGGACTTCGAAGTATGATGTCGCCTGGGTTTAATTCTATTGTCACGAGTCTTGCTCATTGATATTCATGCAGCCCTCTAAGTAAATGGACATACTCGCAGGATGTACTCCGCACTCAATCTAGGTACAGATGAACCGCCCTTCTATGTACAAATAGCATTCAGTGACCAATGATAGATGCTCTAATCAAGGGTACCTAGACAAGCTTTAGAATCACGACTGTAGTGTATCTATCGGATAATGAATCATGCTTACCCAAAGCTGTGGTGGTGAAGTCTTACCCCTGAATCAATTCTAGTAACTTCTGTAACAGGTACCTTGCTTTCACCGCCCACATGATATGATGCATGCTGGTCTCCGCAGCTGCTGTTGTTGTTGGTTACCATAAACTAAGTCCCTACCAACAGGAGGACTATCGATCCTAAGATCTCATTACCTTGGAAGGGAACGATCTCACAATTCCCCTCATACCTTGCTTGTTGTTTTCTTCCTACAGAGCTCTGCGGTAGCAGCCTTTATGTATGCCTGACTTCAAGATCTCCGCTTCTCTGGAGGGCCACGGCGATGATGTAAGAACGTCCCCGACCACGACTCTGGTCACTGCAAAGGGCAATCCCCATGATTTTCATCAGCTGACTCTTGCTTGATTCTCAATCTCAGGTTCGCGCCGTGGCCTATCCGAATCCAAATGCAGTAATTTCGGCTTCTCGAGATGCGACGGTTCGGCTTTGGAAGCTGGTATCTACCCCGCCGCCTGTCTATGATTCCACCGTCACCTCGCACGGCTCGGCCTTCATCAACGCTGTAGCATACTACCCTCCAACATCCGAATATCCTGAAGGTCTCATATTCTCTGGCGGCCAGGATACGATAATAGAAGCAAAGCAACCCGGGAAAACTCCAGATGACAATGCTGACGCAATGCTCCTGGGCCATGGGCACAATGTCTGTGCATTGGACGTGTGCCCAGAGGGAGGCTGGGTGGTAAGCGGCAGTTGGGACTCGACCGCGAGGCTGTGGAGGATTGGTAAATGGGAATGTGATGTGGTTATGGAGGGTCACCAAGGCAGTGTCTGGGCTGTTCTAGCCTATGATAAGGACATGGTCATTACCGGTGCGTCTATCTCTCTCTCCCTTCGTGTGCCAGATAAAGCTACAGTGTACTCATACTTTGACCAGGCTGTGCCGACAAGATTATACGGATCTTTAATACCTCCGGGGACCTTGTCAAGACCATTAAGGATTCTCGCGATGTCGTTAGAGCTCTGTGTAAGCTTCCTCCTTCACATCCCTCAGGCGCGCACTTCGCTTCCGCAAGCAATGACGGTGTCATTCGACTGTTCACCTTACAGGGGCAGCTGGTTGCTGAGCTTCTTGGTCACGAGAGCTTCATATATTCCTTGGACGTCTTGCCAACAGGCGAGCTGGTTAGTTCCGGAGAAGATCGAACCGTAAGAGTATGGAATGGCACACAATGTGTGCAAACAATTACCCATCCTGCAATCTCAGTGTGGGGCGTTGCCGCCTGTAAAGAGAATGGCGATATTGTTACAGGTGCCAGTGACCGTGTCACGCGGATTTTCAGCCGGAATGAAGAGCGAGTGGCAAGCCCGGAGGTGGTGCAAGAGTTTGATAGAGCCGTCAAGGAATCCGCAATACCTCAGCAGCAAGTCGGCAACATCAACAAGGAGAAGCTTCCAGGCCCTGAATTCCTCAAGCAGAAGTCCGGTACCAAGGAAGGTCAGGTACAAATGATTCGCGAAGCAGATGGCAGCGTTACAGCCCATACGTGGTCGGCTGCTTCACAAGAATGGATTGCTGTTGGTACCGTGGTTGATTCTGCTGCCAGCAGTGGGAGGAAGATCGAATATATGGGACAGGATTACGACTATGTCTTTGATGTGGATGTCGAGGAGGGGAAGCCCCCCCTAAAGCTTCCATACAATATTTCGCAGAACCCCTACGAAGCGGCCACTAAATTCATCCAAGATAATGAGCTTCCTATGAGTTACCTGGACCAAGTTGCGCAGTTCATTGTCCAAAACACGCAGGGCGCAACCCTCGGACAATCTATCCAGGAACCTACGCCCGCCGGCGCTGATCCCTGGGGCACGGAGAGGCGTTATCGCCCTGGAGATGCCACAGCCGCAGCGGCACCCCCCACGCCTTCTTTACCCGAATCACGCCCTAAAGTCCTTCCTCAGAAGACGTATCTCTCCATCAAGACTGCTAATCTCAAAATCATTGCGAAGAAACTACAGGAATTGAATGACCAGCTCGTATCCTCGGGCTCAAAAGACTTATCTCTCAGTCCTCCCGAGCTGGAGACTGTAGTTTCGCTGTGCAGTCAGCTGGAGTCTTCCGTTGCCCTCAAATCATCGCCCGTAGTTGACGCTGGACTGAGATCATTATTTAGGGTTGCAACGACGTGGCCTGCCACCAGCAGACTGCCTGGCTTGGACCTGCTCCGCTTGCTCGCTGCTGCAACACCCTTGGTCGCCACTACAGACTACGATGGAAAAGATCTTGTGTCCGGGATTCAGGCAAGTGGTATATTTGATCCACCGTTGAATGTGAACAATGCGATGTTGTCTATCCGCATGCTGGCGAACCTTTTCGAGACCGACGCCGGTCGTCAATTGGCTGTGAATAGGTTCGACCAGATTGTGGCGGTGGTCAATTCCGCTCTGAGCAACAGCGGAGCAGCACCGAACCGCAATCTCACCATAGCGGTGGCCACACTTTACATCAACTTCTCGGTTTACTTTACCTCCGGAGGGAGGGAAACAGCGCCAGAGTCATCTGAGCGGGGTCTGGTACTCGTTGGGGAACTGGTCAAGCTACTCGCAAGCGAGAAGGATTCGGAAGCAGTGTATCGTTCCCTTGTCGCCCTAGGAACTCTTATCAAGGCCCTGGGTGAGGAAGTGAAGAGTGCTGCGAGGGAGATTTATGATGTGAAGGACCTCCTGGAGAAGGTGTCAAGCTCGGGCAGTGGGAAAGAACCTCGGGTCAAGGGCGTCATTAGCGAGATCAGAGAGTCGATGTAGTAGATTCTGTCAATCCGCAGCACGGTTTAGAGGCTTACACCGCAATTGGAAGCAATTTGTTGCGACTTCAGGCAGGACTGATCATTTTTGAGGCCATGCACATTCTACGCCAGCTGGTATCGACTTATAGACTATTGAATGGCATTCAATAAAGAGCATGCATTTTACATCATGCAGATTTCCATACGCATTGTACATAGGTCGTGCTCAATGAAGACGCCTGCGTAGGATTAGGACCTCCGAAACCCGAAACTGTATCTTCGTTCAGTTCTATAACCGCCCTTCGGCATCAACACCAATTTCCACGATCTGGTCAATGCCAGGATAATCAGGACAATCCAATCCGTACTTCTCCACAATACTCTTGGTCAGGAAACGCCCACCGACAAAGTGCCTGCCGCGGTAATATTTCACGCATGGCTTCGGGGCCGTGAGACTGATCAGCGCCGCGGGCATAAATTTGGATCCCGGACCCTCCTTGGGCGGACCACTTTCAATATCCCACGAACTGGGCGCATCGACACTTAGCACAGGGACGGACGACGACTCGATCTGGGAGATGATGGACGGGAACGGGTCGCGGAGGGGACCACCGAAGGAGAACCCGAAGATGGCGTCGACGAGGAAGTCGGCGGACTTGAGGGCCTCGGTGAAGTCTGGCACGAAAGGGACGGATAAATTGCGTAGCTGGGTTTTGAGGCGCTGTTGGTTGCGTGATGATTAGTCTTGTTCCAATGGCCCCCAGAGGACGTTCCGGGGCGGGCTTGGCTTGCCTGGTAGAGCTCATGCTTCCCTACTTTGGGATAGTAGACTGAGGGCGCATAGCCGTACTGTGCCAGATGGCGAGCGGCGACTAGGCCGTCGCCGCCTTTTGGAGCGCGTCAGCGTCAGCGTCTGCCGTTGACCTCTTGGCTGTTGCGGACAGGATGAAGCGTACCGTTATTCCCCGGGCCACAGACGACGAGGACATTCTTGCCGGCGCTGGGGGGATGAAGGCGATAGACTACCGCAGGTATGTTAGTCTCTGGCTCTTCGTATTTTGATTGTTAATTCCATGCCTGCTTGCGAAACGGACAGCCCCGCCAGTTCCATCAATTGGTCCAAGGACCATCCGCCCATCTCCATCAAGTCCTTATCGAGGGAGGCAGCATCTTTGGATGAGATAGCCTGATATATAGGATAAGCTAGGGAGCATAACTTGCAGTTAAATTCTACCTACCTTCAACGACATCCTGGCGGTCCTACTGTACCGTCGAACTGCTGTGGGGAGATATCGTCGTGTGAGAGCAGAGCGGAACATACAATGCGAAATATTGGGTCAAATTAGAAGTGGTTATGGAGCTAGACGCTCAGGTAGAATAAGGAGGTACAAGAAGGATATTGTATATCTGTCTACACTGTGGTATAGTACGATGGACATACCACCGCTAGAGAGTACACTCATTCATATACCTCTCTAGAGAGGTACATGCGTGAGGGCCGGTTGCATTGCATCATCGCGATGTTTTGTTCCCCACCGGACGCACTAGTCCTTTTCGGTATGTTCGGAATAACACATTATCCGTCGCTCAATTTGAACCTCCGCGGGAATGCTTCAGTAAAATGCAGGGCTCGACTCAGCGTTGCATCGTTTACTTGCCAGTGACGAAGGTCAACGATTGAAGCAGTCAAAATGGTCGTCAGAATCCGTCTTTCTCGCTTCGGCAACAAGCACCAGCCATTTTACAACATCGTTGTTGCACAGGCTCGGTAGGTCTCTTTCCATCGGTGTCTTTTTTTTACTAGTTCGGATGCCTGCCATCGATATCGAAATTGATGGACAATTACCAGCCCAGTGACTGTCAAGAACATTGCTAATCATCTATTCCAACTGCAGGACGGCTCGAGACTCGAAACCGCTTGAAGTCATTGGCACCTACAATCCGATTCCGCAGCGCCCTACGAATCTATCGGAAGAGGAAGCTCGGCGCGCAAAGCCATTCAAGGAGGTCTCTCTTGATCGCTCACGGGCAAAGTACTGGCTTGGTGTTGGCGCACAACCCAGCGAGGGTGTATGGCGGTTATTGAACTTGGTACGTGGTTGCAGGGTCAAGAAAATTGAAGCTCGTCGCTGACTGGGACAATGACGTTAGGCTGGCCTTGTTCAACCCAAGCTTAATGCTCAAAAGGAATGAGCAGATTCTTGTTGTTTTATTAGGATTGAAAGCTGAATCGGTTGAAACGGCTGAGTTTAGATCGAGAGTGCTTCGATTCGCGTGGTTGGGATAGCGATTTACTCTCTTTCTGGCATTCAAAACGGCGTCTATGAGAATTGTCCTTTTCTGGAATATACTTGGGTTGAGACCATCCTTTGTACATTATGCGGATTGAGTCGTGGTTTCGGTTGGTTTGCGACGAATAAAACGATCGGTTGATGCAATAATGTTTTGGGTTCGGGGGTACCTACATGTGTGTGTGCCTGAGGTTTGATTCTCCCGCTGACTGCGATCTCAGCCACGAGGTCTGGGGTAGTCAGTGAGTGAACTTGCTGTCACTGTCAGAATGTCAAATGGTCCTTTCAGGCTATCCCTCGCAGAGACAGACCCCTAGCATTTCACCTTTCCAGGCCGCATTCTTTGTCGACGTCGCTAAACGGTCCATAAGCCTAGGAGGTAGCTGAGAATGAGATGCCAACCTTACTCTCATTCCTCGACGCGACTAAGAAAAGCCAAGCACTGTGATGCCGCTTCCTCGTTAGACGCCGACTCGTAAGTCTACGTCAACCTAGTGGTGTCCTGAACATTCAAGAGGCTGATAGGAATGTGTACGCTTTGGATTGAAGGCCGAAGGGCCAGGCACTTGTTGTTGTTGTCACATGTCATTGACGACAGATATCCCTGTCAATGAAGCTTTTGATGGAACATCGAAGTATAATGTGGTTATTCGAAAGTCTGGAGCCAATGGTTCCAGACTGCAGATTACCGCGAGCAGGGGCCACTCTGTTAAATTCCTCGATCAATCCCCATCATTCTTACAGTTACAGCCAATCCCTGTGTGATAGATAGTCACACTCTCATAGAGGTGAGGACACGCAGCCTTGGCGACATAGGCGTAGGGTGTATGCTGATTGGTGGTTACGGAGGACTGGACTGTGTGATCAACATCAAAGTTTGGGCTATCCATGAATTCCGGGGAAGCCACAATTGCCATGCATTCCTTTGTGGGCGTAACGATGAAGCCCGCCCCGATCCAGGGGTAATACTCGAACAGTCGAACTAGGCATCTAGATAATCTGCGAGTCATAGTTGATGAGGGTCCATGATGAGTCTATGTTGTCAGTCTTTCCTTTGTCTGCTGGTCCATTATCATTCACATGAGATGAAATTTCTGAGCTCCGACCCTATTTGGGAGACGGGAGACGAAGGATATGAGACCATCCCATGGATGTCTAACTGAGGGCATCCAGAGTCATCAACAAACGACAATAGCTTTTCTACCTTGGTTAACCAAGGTGATCATGTGTAGAGCGATCTGTTATGAAATTATTCCATCATTGTCTGTCATAGTTCATGAGAGTAATAACAAACTCTGATATAGATCCTGTTCCTGAGAGATGGCTTGGTTTGTGCTGCAGACCTACAACAAGAGCGAGTGTCCTTGTTTTCAAATGACGCATTTCATGTAACCCGGTCATTGATTTTGGGCAAGAAGCAATAAGGACAGTACTGAGTAGATAGTTACCTCAAGTCAACAAGATGAGGGAACAAGGCAGAGATGATAAGTGATGGTGATAACTCAAGGCCCCCGCCTTTATGCACGACCTCTGCCACCAACAGGACACGCACTTCCCCTGCGGCCGGCCCTGGACAAGGACCGGACTCAAGTAAGCCTATCTACCTTACTAGTAGTACTCCGTAGTACAGAGAGTATGTTCGCATCCGGACCGTTCGCTGTTGATTATCTAAGTGACCCAACCATTCTCGCTGCTCTCGGTACCTTATGTCACTCGTTACTCTCCATATTTCACAGTCATCAAAGATGTCTTTCTTAGTCTGTCAATTTCCTGCTTTTCGTACTCTCAGTGACGGTCAGTCAAACTCTCTGGCCCAAACTGACGATCGACTCTCATGGGCCCTTGATAGCGCGTCGTGTCAATTTAACTTGCTGGGTCGCGCTTCAGCTGCGTTGGGTCTAGCCGAGTCACTTACGCCATCCGCACTTCCTGATTGGCTCTGGCACTATGGATGAATTATGGATTCAATCAGAGAACCCCTCAATGTCATTCGTTCCTTTCATCGTAGGACCCGATCCATCCTCATCCTAGCATTCCTGGGTAGAACTACTGAGTCACTGTAAGGTACCGTGTTTTCGATCTTCGACTCTTCTCTTCTTAGTTCTTACTCGCTCTGACTCCTGGGACGGAACCAGACTCGATCCATGGGCCACCCGATGCACCGCCTACTGAGACTGAGTGACAGTCTACCTGCCTTGTACCTCGTAACCTCGCGAAGTACATACAGAAGGGAAGGGGAACCCCTCACTAAAAGTACTGGAGCTACTGTAGGTACCAGAATCCTAGTAGGGAGATGCTACTCGAGTTAGAATACCTCTCAATAGAACTCTGTAGTTATCTCTCTGCACCAAGTCCCGGCTTTAACTAGGCACTGTAAGTACTCCTACTCATTCGTCCCAATTAATGCGATTATTCCTAATTATTATCGTTATTCATCCTTCAATATGCTCATTTACATCTCTTTTTTTTAACTTCTTATTTTCCTGCTTTCCCGCATTTACATGATCATGATCTGCTGTCATTCGCGTGTCCCTTGGATCATTCTTCAGTTGCCATTCATCTTATCTGGGTCACTACCGCCTAGACTAAGGTAGACTATGCCATAATCCTCCTCCGCCTCCCTCCTCCTTTTTACGCCTCCCCCCCCAAAAAGACGTTCCAAACTTTCCCTTCCACACCTACCTTACCAGGCTACCTTACCTTACACACACATCCACAGCCAGTTCCACTCACTGGACTCGGTACTGCGCCCGTACTCTTCCATTATTACTGTATCGAACCACCACCTTTTCCCTCGACACACCCCCCCATATCCTCTCCTCAACTCTACTCTCCGTACTGCATCTTAACTCTTCCGTTCTCGTCTCTCGTCCGATTTACCTTACAATCCATCCTCTTCCTCATTTCCTCTTCATTCGCCTCATTGCCACCAAACTCCTCATCTTCTTGTTACTTTTGTCGATTAATTTACTCATTTCACTCTTAATCGATTATTGTCAATTTTATCGCGTATCGATCTCTTGTGCGACTGATCTCATACACTTCCCTCGGCGCCCCCGTCTTCATATTGCCTCCTTCGCCGCCAAGCTGCCACAGACCTAATCGCGCTCCTTTCGAAGACTCGGTCGCGTTTCTCGATGAGGGCATAAAGAAACCACATCGTCGTGCATCCATATATTCTTCATATTTGGCGCGTCGTCATCGTCCGCTGAACCATTTTGAACGCTCTGCATCGTATCGCAATATTCTTGCTCGCTCCGGCAGACATAACCTTCCCTCCTTTTCTAGACACACCCCGCGACTCTTCGTCATCAACCCTGCGAATACATTGTTATCATCGCACACTTGTATTGTGACATTACTGGTCCTCGAGGCATGAGTGCCGGTTCGAGTCAGTCTACTCGTACGAGTCCAGGTTCTTACAGTACCACTCAGCGCACGCCTTCAGTCTCGTCGGGCGCGTCGCCTCCTCAGCAGTCGCTTGCTTCCTCCCAGGCGCCCTCGGCGGCCCAGAATGCGATGTCGACCGATGTGTATTCTCCCACTGCCTCGCAAACATCGAACCCTCTAGGCGGCTCGTTTTCCTATCCTTTCTCTCCTCTCGGTCCCTCCTTGCCCTTTGACGGTGTCGCGCCTGGCAACATGCGTTTAACTGATTCCGATCGGTCGGGCCAGACCCTAAACGGCTTCGTCCGACCCACAAATGGTAATTCTGGCGGCGCAATTGTGATGCGAAAGTTGCCTCGAAACACTAGTCGCGAAGCGCTGCGCAGTATGCTACTTTTCGCGAAAGATTTTGTGGATGCGGATTTCTTCCCTGTCGAACTCCCGGAGGATCACGGATACTTGACCGCCATCGCACGCTTCAATACGATGGCTGCAGCTGAGGAAGCTTGCGCTCTACTTGATGGCAAGCCAAACTCGCAGAATGATGCCAACATGATCGTTGAGCTCTACCATGGACCCCTCCCGTCGGCGTTGAACCCACCTAGGCGCAATACGATTGATCACTCTGCGACTCGGAATATGTTGGGTAATGGCCACCTGTCGCGGTCTTCCCGTTTTAACGGCACATTCCAAAGTCTCGAGAAGCTTGCAGCACCAAATTCGACCCTGCAGTCGAATGGCGACACACTGACCTCGAACTCAGAGTCCGGGTCTCGTCTTCAAAGTATATTTTCTCCCCAGTCCCCGATCGGCAATGGCGTCCATGACCTTCCGCGCATTAGCGGCAAGTCAATGATCGACCAGGATCCGGATGAAGATACGGGTGAGCTGCTCAAGGATCCCGTTGGGTACGCCGAGAACGGCCATTCTTCTTCGGTCACCCTGCCTCGACGTTCGACGAATCCTCAATATCCCACCAACCGATTCGGCAGCCTCTCTTTGTCCACCAACATGACCTCTCCGCCTCTGCACAATTATGCGCCTGGCGGCTCAGGGCGCATGGGGGTCCCAACGCCTTCCTCTGCCTTTCCTCAGACAATCAACGGTAATACTATGATGGGAGGTCATGGATACCCTTATGCTAGTCAGCATACTCCTCGTCATAGTCTTCCTGCGGCGAACCCGAACGACTTGAATCCTCCCTGCAATACCCTCTATGTTGGTAACCTTCCTCCGGACACCTCCGAAGAGGAGCTCAAGGCTCTCTTCTCCAAACAGCGCGGATACAAGCGCCTGTGCTTCCGGAACAAGCAAAATGGTCCTATGTGTTTCGTTGAATTCGACGAAGTGGCCATGGCTAGTAAAGCGCTTAATGAGCTTTATGGGTACAAGCTCTCCAACAGTAACAAGACAGGGATTCGTTTGAGTTTCTCCAAGAACCCGTTGGGTGTCCGCTCCGGTCAGCCGGGCAGCATGAACGCGTCCAGTCATCTTTCTACGCAAAGCTCGATCGCTGGAGGTAGCAGTCTCGGGGGCATTCACAGTCATATGTTCTCGACCGTGAGCGGTCCTCCACCTGGGCTTGCTGCGCCCCCAGGACTGGCAATGCCGCTGGCTTTGAGAAATAACGGGGCCATGCACCCGTCAGGGAATCCCCACGCACCTATGCCCACCAACGGGTCGTTCAACTCAAACTCTGGATTGGGGATCAGAGGAAACAATATGAATCCGTTGATGTCCCCGACTCCGCCGCTGGCGGGAGGTGTTGGCGGCGCTTCTACCGGATCAAACGTGGGAGGCTTCAATTCTTTCTATCCTGACTACATGATGGGTCGGTAGATGGATCCCTTTTTCTTTTCGGGAATTAATGTCCGACATGTTTGATGATAATTGAGGGTTTTCAAGTCTGGCGCATTGGGAGTCCTGGATTTTCATGAGCTAGATCAGCATTCGGAGGGCTCCCCTTTACCTCCTGGGAGTAAGGACTACGGTATTCTGGCCTTGACTGCTTGCTTTTCACATCTCCCATCCGGTTTTTTGTTCTTTGTTTCTCATAGCATGGTATTGTGGGCGCTTTTTTGATGTCTTTCCATTGGTGAGGCTGTAATCTTCTTCGTCTCTATTATGTCTGTGTATTCAGATCCCGGCAAAGCTTTCGGAGATTCGCATTTGCTGAGGTTCACCTGTTTTTGTACTCGAGTTACTTCACATACCCAGCTTCTTTTTCTTTCTGGCCTTTACCGCACTCTCTTCTCCTGGAACTTTTTGCCTGCTCCTGACTTGTAATTGTGCTCTTGTTTTCGCGATACCTCATTTCTCAGCCTCACCATGAGAGACAAACAGTGTCCGACTCTAGTGGCCTTGTCCTGCGTTCATGATTCCCTCTTGCATCGGTTATTCTTACGGCCATTCTTTTACCTTCGCGAGGACTGCCACTGCCTCGTCTGGCGTGGGTGGAGCCTCTTGTGTTTGAATCTTCTCTTCTTTTGCCCTGGCGGTCATACTACCCTTCTTCGCTCGGATATACGGTTGACTTGCAACTCGTCTCGATTTGAAAAATGAATTAAGATAAAGTGGGAAAACGGAAAAACGGAGAAAAAGAAGGAGAAAGAATCAAAACAGAAAGATGGGATTCGAACGAGGAATTTTCGACCGCGTTGCTCGCCAGTCTGCAGCGAAATAGTCTATATGATTTGCAAGATCATCATGGCACGCTCTCGCGTCATCAAGGTTAGGCAAGGTCATAGGGCGAAAATATCAACCATTTGTGAGGCGTTTGCTTTACACGGTTATACATCAATCAAGATACACTTCTGGGTTGTTTTCATCTGTTCCTCAGCTCTTTGGGGAGGCGCGCCGGGCACTTATTACGGTCGTTGGTTTCTGGTTTGTAGCGACTTGCTCTATCGCGACTATGATCAATTGCATGTTCCTTTATTCTCCATGTTGTCACCTTTAATTTTCTTTGCTTCTCAACCTCTGTTGGCTGCACCGAGGGACAGAGTACTGTGTCTGCTAACATACACTGGCGGTGTTTGATCTTGCTTTCTGGAGGATCACTTTCCTACTTACTTGCTATGCTAAATGGAAAGAAAATTGTAGACGAGAACGTTATACTATGTCCTATGGCAAGTTTCCTAGGTCTAACTAGTTCTGACCGAAGATACCTCTCTAGTACCTCTCGTAGTAGTATATCACATAAGTGGAGAGGACATGACAATGTTGGGCGCCTCACGTGACTAGCACGGACCACATCGTGAGAACCGAAAAGTTTCTTTCGAAGTGCCCGGCTGTCCTTCTTCCACTACTATCACAAACACCAGTGCTTTACTTCGCCGCTACCTCGCGCTGACAGTTTTGATACTAGAGACGTCCAATTGGTCGTGTGCAAGCTGTATCAGCCCAGTACTGGTTGATCCTCGGCTTTAACCCCGAGCAACAATACTTCCCTCTACCTGAGACCTGATTGAAAAATGCCTCCCCGAATACAGAACCAGCTGGTCTCGGGCTCTCTCCTTCCTTACCTCTCCTCATCCTCTACTTCCTCAACCTCCTCAACCTCTTCCACATGTATCTCCAAGGTCTCACAAACATGCTCCTCTCGTTCCTTCTCCTCCTCGCCCGCCGCTCAGACCAGACTGCGGAATGAGATGTTCGCGTGGATCAATGGCGAAGGTGCTGCACTAAAACAACACACGCCAGGGCGGACGAATTACATTACTCGTCTCAAGGGCAACGCCGGCAACCGGCCCTTTCCTCTGAACCCTAATTTCATAAGCGAGCCCATCCTCAGCGAGGAGCTTCGCAATGAGATCTACCGGCGGGTTGTGGACAGGAAGCAGAGTGTCCGTGCAGTCAGTGTTGACCTTGGGGTGGATATGCGGCGAGTAGCGGCCGTTGTTCGGTTGGTGGAGTTGGAGAAGCGGTGGAAACAACAGGTATGCATGCTCTCATTTCCCACCGGCTCTGTCGGCTATTTTTCATGTGCGATGGCATGGTACCGTGATGATACAACAAAAAAATCGATTAGTCTTTAAGACTCCAGCCATAACTGGCTTGGGAATGGTTACAACTCCCATATCTGATTTGTGCTCATGCCTCGTGTTCGTTTGAAATCTTCGCGTCTCGGCTTCGGTGGATTGCTCTAACACGATGCTTGAAATTCAGGGGAAGTCGCTCGCATTGCCATACGCTCGTGCAGTCCAGGAGATGGTCCCAGTCACAAACCTCCGCAATGACCTTGACGCTCGGCCCCACGAGTCCATCAACGATCTTCCCGTCCACCGCCTCACCGATCCCCAGATCTTCTACCCCGTCTCCGAGTCCCGGCAATTCACCCGTGTTGACGCCGGTCGCGTGTTCTCCGCCGCGCCCGCGCTGCCGCACAGAGAAGTTGAGCGCGACGTGGCCAACCCTGACGAGGCCGTCAGCAAGATCACGCAGAACCCATCCCACATTGAGCGCGTCGGCAAGGGCGACGACGAGCAGCAGGTCCTCCAGCCCGCGGACGTGCGCATCCCGCACCCGCACCTGGTCGCCCACGAGCGCCAGATGCGGTCGAACCCCAACGAGACCCGCGAGAATATGAAGCTCTACCGCGAGCGGCTCCAGCAGGAGGCGGAGGCCGAACACGAACGCAAGAGACTCGCCAAGGAGCGCGCCGAGCAGCAGTCTGTCCGCGTGCAGCCGGAGTCCTCGCGGTTCGAGTTCCGCATCAAGGATGTCGTTGTCAGTCGCGAGACGACAGGCCCGGATGGTCGTGGTGCCCAGGCGCCCGGTCGGAGATACGGTGTGCCTACGTACGACCGCAAGAAGGGACAGGTCAAGATCCCTACTCGCGTGGAGGTCTAAGCCCACTCTAAGCCCACTCGTTTAACACTGTTGATCCATATTTGATGAGGAAAGATCTCGTTCTGCTTCTGCATTCATTATCACTGATGATGAGGTGCTCCCTGTCAGGGAAGTGATGTACTGTACAAATACTTGTGAAGGGTCTGTTGAGCATTAGCATTGTACTTATATTCTGCCATGTTTTAACTATATCAAATACCAACCTATGGAGCTCCAAGTTCAACTCACAAGGGTACCTATGGGCGTACTTTCGACTCATCGGCATCGCAAATGCGACCCCAATACTAAGTAGAAACGTATGCAACTGGTCTCATTAGACAATCACATAAACACAATGCCGCTATCAGCATTGACCATAGGGGCCCGAAGCTAACTATAACAACAGAGTATGCGAAAAACATGCGGTGATGCATGGATTATGAAACGACAAACGCAGAACACAACATCTCCTTTCGTATGCGAGAGCATGTCGCTAAAGCAGTCATAGTATATACAATCAAGGATTCATGCCGCTTGACAAAGGAGATATTTGATGGTGAACACTGAAAATGGACGGACCAGTAAAATATGGGCATTACATGTGATAAAAGGAGCAATGGCTATGCTGGGTATCCAATGGAAGACACAGAAAAGCGGGACGTGTAAGACACTGGCGGGAGCGAACAATATGTAGTATCAAACAAAGGAACTCTCATCGTACAGGTAGTGTGAGTACAATGACATCGAACGGAGACATCGAGGCCTGAGTTGCAGAAAATGCGCAACTACGTAGCGTCCAGAGCTTGGTGCTCCTCATCGCCGGGAGGTTCAGTTGGGTCAGCGACGTCCACGGAGGTAATTGGACTGGCTGGTGAATCCAGAGCCTCGTTGCCCTCGCCACTACCACTTCCGGGAGACTCTTCAGGAAGGATATCCGCGGGCTTGGACAATTCGGGAACGATGGGCTTGCGTTTGCTCGCACCAGGACCTGCGTCAATCGGCTGGGGCGTCGCGTTGACCACTCCAGATGATGAGCTGGCTGACGTTCTGCTGGACACACCATTAGCGCCCGTCTGCAGAGGGCTGGTGAGACCTCCATCAGTGGGAGAAGATGACCGGGTTTCGTCGGCAAACCCTCGCCATTTCCGCCAGCCTTCAAAGTCAATCAGAGCTTGCATGCAGCCCCATTCTGTCACCTTCTGCTCCAACCAAGGAAATCCAACGGGCTAAAAAGGGAGAAAAAAGTCAGCTATCCACCCGGAACACGATGCGCGAAGCGTCAAATGACATACCTTGGTCAAAAAGTCATTGCAGCCGGCAGCCAGGGCCTCATGCCGATCACTCTGCAAACTACTGGCGGTCAGAGCGACAATGATGACGGGACTCTTGAACAGAGACAAGTCATGAAGTGTATCCTCCTCAGACAGCTCAACCTCAGATGATGCTTGGTCCAATCCCGGCGATAGGGAGCTGGCACTCGATCGTCCCGAGGCAGTCTTGGTGAAGACACCGATCCCGTTCAGGCGCTCAAGTCTCCGGATCTCCTTGGTCGCATCTAACCCGTTCATGACGGGGAGTTGGATATCCATCAGGACCAAATGAAACCCACCCTGGCGCCATTTCCTCACTGCCTCCTCGCCGTTTGCAGCGCATTTCCAACGGACGCTGAGCCGCTTCATGAAAGCTTCCAGGAGCTTCTGGTTGATGATATTGTCTTCGACAATGAGGACGTTGATGGGAGGAACAGTGCCTTCAATAAGGCCGCCAAAGGCAGCATTCGATTGGCTGACGCTACCCTTCTTCGGTTTTGTCGAACGTGGGCGCGGCGAGGCGACACGCGCTGGGGGCGTGTGGGTCTTGGCCTGAGGCGATTCTGGTGGAGGACCAGGCGGCGTAGGGATCTGGGGCGCTGTTTGGGGAGGTTGAGAAACAATACCCGAGTCTACATCTAGTCAGTAAGAAACGATCTCAGAGGCACCAGAGAAGAATAGTAGGGTTCCGCAGTACCTTTCGGAGTGGGGCCTGTACTAAGCATCGTGGGTGAGTTGGTAGTATGTCGAGTGAGTGGCGGCCGGCGCGAATGTCGGTTTGCTCTATTGCTGCCTGGTGAGGGTAGCGGAGGCGCCATACCCGTGGTAAGAATTGAGATTGCGGGTGCATTATGCGCGTTCACGCTCGTAGACGAGGCCGACGGATGAGTGGGAGGCGTCGGGGCATCTGGGTTCGCAGGCATGAGCGGAAAGTACTCGCCATGCTGGCCCGGTTCCGAATGGTGATAATATACATGATGGCGAGGGGACGGCTTCGGCGTCCGTCGTTGAGGGATATCTATGACCAACGCTTCTTCCGCCGTCTGACCACCTGGAAAGTAAGTGTCGATCACCACACCTAACGGCTCCTCAGGACTCAATATCCGCTCAGGCGTAGACTGTCGGTTGGAGCCTTCTCGAGGAGAAATGCGGATAATAATATCAGGCGAATCAAAGGTCTTTCCCAAAGAATTAGCGTACTTCATGATAACTTGATCGCGCAGCTCGTCCACGAGCGAATCTTCCACGATCGGTACCAGGGTGGCCGAGCCCCCTGGCCGTTTGACCCAGATTTTTCGAGGAATCATCTCAGTGTTGACTGTGGCAAGGCGACCGCTGCTCTGGCCGGTGTTCTGAGAAGGCCCCAAACCCAAGAGACCACTGATCAAGTGTTGATGTGAGGCTGGAAGAAGCGACTGACGGCGGACCCCAATGCTCGGCCGCTTCGGAAATGGGGACGACGACGGAGGGCCAAGGGAAGGGGAGGCAGAGTCTCCAGAAGAGTCCTCAACGACAGCACCCAGGGACGGAGTCAATTGAGCTTCGAGTGGTGTCGCGCTGGAATGTTCTCGGACTGGTCGATATGCTGCTTGAAGCGAGCTTGCGCCAACGGGTCCCGGTGGCGAAGCCGAAGGAAGAGGAGAGATTCCCGACGCTGAAGGTAGCGAGTCGTCCCCAGCCGGAGTCTGTGGTCCAGAGAACGTATTGGCGAGCTCTGGGGTCAAGCTGTTTTGACAATCGGAGTGGCTCCGGACACGTTCGTAGCGGTAGTCGCCTTCTTGATCTCCCTCCTGCGACTGTGACCTCCCTTTGTCCTTTCTTTCGGTCGGCTGCTTGTGCTGAAAGGTTCTCGTGAAGGAGGGAGACTGCTGAATCGAACCGGTCTGCGATTCTTCTTGATGTGAGTTTGCGCCCGATCGGTCAAAGTGGGTGAAGTACTGATCGCAGCCCGCTGAGGAACCAGTAGCAGGACCAGGAGACTGGCCGGGGGTACTGGGCTGATCAACGGGTATGGAAGAAACTATGCTGTAGGCGCGGGATTTGCCGTCGCCTTCTCCTTCGTTAGGGGTCAAGAGATGTGGAGGGAGGGAACAAGAGAGGTCGGAGGTTGAGTTGGGGTCTACAGGCGGATCCGCTCCGGCGGCCGCCTTTTTCTTAACGTTAACGGTTTTCCGGTTCTGTTTTGGAGAGGTCGGAGTAGGGGTCGACGATCGCCGCAGAAGCTTTGCCTTCAGCAGCTTCGACAGGCGGCGGTCAGGCATGGTGAGGATCCACCACAGTAATGTCTGATAGCTCAGCTATCAGATTTTGCAATGAAAGAGATATGAAAGAATGATAGACAGGTAGAAAGAAAAGAAAAGGGGAGACGGCCGAGAGGAAACGTCAAAGTCAAGCACAGAGCCGGCAAAAAGAAAGAGAAATGAAAACAAAAGACAAAAAACGAAAAGAGCACTGCCTTGTCACCTCATCCTCTGCAGTCGTACAAGATGGCAGCTTTCTATCGAAGCAGCAGCAGTAGCTCAGCGGTCGTGCAAGGAAGCTGCAGGAAGGAGCACCGAAGAGCGACAGGAATCCTTTTCCTTTTTCCTTTTTCAGCTCTTCATATTCGATCGGAGAATAAGACCACCTCAGCAGCTGAGATGCTTGGAGAATCGGTGGTCAGGGATGAGGGAAAAGGAGATGTTTGGAGAGGCAGAAGAAAGCAAGTAAATAACGAAAGAGAAGACTAAAAGGGAGCTTGGGGTCTGAATGGAAGCTCCTGTATGGAGTACTGCTAATTAGAACGTACTGTAGATCCAGATCGAGAGATGCAAGCAAGAGACCAATCCTTGCTGGGGATGATCTTCCGGAAGACACGGGAAAGTTGGAGAATCAAAAAGACAGAAACAGGTAGATATCTACTCTATCTATTCTCTCCAATTTACTTGAACAGGGATCCAGCGATATGACAGCTGAAAATAAAATCACAGACAGGAGAGAGGGCGCTTGGACCATATATCATCGTGAAACGGTTTACAGCTAAAGAAACAAACAAAATCACGGCACTAGATCAATTGATTTGATGCAATCAATAATATGACAGCTGAATTGCTCTTTAACCAACGCCGATCTTACCTGAATACCTAGGGTAGCTGCTACTATAGTAGTAGGTAGCTCCACTCCCCTAGGTAGACCCTGACTTGAACCTCGGCCTATATATTTTGTCCCTCGATGCTCTCCATACACTGAAGTTCTAAATGGGGTATTACTTGGACATTACCTATGTTATTTTGCCCTCTCTATTTCTTTAGCTCACTAGATGACGCTCCGGAATAACCCACTTCCACTCAGTCAGTCATGCCCTCTCATTCACTTCAGGCTGCTCTACAACTTCTGCTGAAGCTTGCCGTTCTTCTCCCGTAATCTGACTCTCAATATCACCAGGTCTCTTCTCAGTAGCGTCCACCTGCTCAGACTCATCCCTGTGCATACTCAACATCTCATCAATGCTCACACCAGCAGCTTTGGCTTCTTTTCGCAGTTTCCGGTACCGAATGCGCCAAACGATATGGCTCACGTAGATGCCAGCTTCCAGGATGATACTATCGCATTACTGTCACTACCGATTCATAACAGCCATTACTCCTAAACGGGGGTAAACTTACACTATGATGTACATGACTCCCCCGAGGATATCAAATGTGCCCTGCGCAGCTTCGAGCAGTCAGCTTTCACCCGTCTTTGATGAATGAGCACTCATTGTAGCATACCTAATGCAAAAAGAGAAAAGAGTCCCCCCAAAGTATCAATGGCCAAAAAGGTCCAGTCTGCGAACGTCAGTCAAAGGATGCCCACCACGGAAGCCTTGGATCACTTACTGAAACCGATCACTCGGCCGTCCCGCTTCCATAGCTCGAAATACGGCGGTAGAAGCCCCGACGCCAGCAGGACAGCCGCAACGACGCCAACGACCAGATCTGGCCAGGTGACACCTTTATTGTAGGGTATCTGTGCGACGATAAGCCTCTGTTTCACCGAAGGAGCCTTAGCAGGTGCATTAAGCAGACATACTCGCAATGTGAGAATCAGCAACGCCTCAAGTCCACCGAACAGTACTGCCGTGCCGAGTACCAGGGAGATTGCCTTGACTCGGCTATAGTTGCTAAGGCAAGGTCAGACCTGAACAAGATCTATAGATGAAAGGGGGTACATACTGATTATAATATAAAACCTGACCCCAGCTGATCAGCGAAAAGAAGCCGAATATCTGCGGCTGTATTTGCAGCGGTATATTCACTTTCTACAGCTGATAGTCAACACTTCCGGTCCCACTCGATCATGGAATCGCTAATACCTGGAGAATCAAGTAAGCTCCCATGGGCACAGCGCCTATATTCAAAGGATCAGTCATCGAGCTCCGGAACGACGCAAGTGCAACATACAAGAAGCCCATAGAAACATCATAGACGGCGGCAGCCCGTCCGTCTTCTTCTGTTTCCAATTATACCATATTTGCGGAATCAGCTGAATGCACCAGAGAACCGTTCCGATGGTTCCTAGTACATTGGACGCCACCGTGATATTCTCAGTGTCGGACATGCTTGCATAGAATCGGTTTTGAGTGACTATAAGCCTGCTCGCTCCAACAACGTTGTCCAGCAGGTACTGAAAGGACCGTTTCAACCCTTAAGACGTAGACTCGAGGATTATATGTCTGAAACAACGACCACAATTCCATAAAAAGAAAAATCAGAGACTGTGCGAATCGGTCCCGCCTTGCAGTAGAAGAACAAATCCAGCGACGATGTCAATGCAGGTCAATGCACACGACAGCAAGCATCACCGTGCCCTATGCCAGATCAGTATGTTCTTTCGCTCAGTCTGCACCAGAAGCTTGGTTGAAGTCAAGAAAATCCTTCTGCTCTGCAGAGATAAGCAGACGAGCCCTGGACACCAAGGCCGTACCCGACTCAAAGCATTTCATCTGGCAAAGGACGAGTTTCCTACTCATCTCGATAACGGTCAATAATCAAGATCTTCACAGGGTCTCCATGATGCAAGCACACCAGACATAGCTCGGTCCGTTTGAGTGGCAGCAAGTGTGGTTCTGGACTTGCGGGAAAGCCATCTCATTGGAGATCCGACAATGGAGAACTGGAGATTGGTCTTGGGAACTAAGACTAGACAGGTAAACCACTGGAGAAGCAGACACCAAGGTGCCTTGGCCTTGCAAGTCCGACTCCTGACTCTGAGTTCAAGCGAATCAAGTGGACGCTGAATATGGGACTTAGTCAGGTTTTCCTGAGTGGACGGCCTGCTTGGCTTTCCAGAGGACTCGATCTAGATACACCGACAGTACAACAGGACGCATATAGCAGCGCCCACACATTCCTTTCCATGTCCATTTGGAGGAACAATTTGGATCGATATCATTTCTACCTGCTCTTGATTGTCTGAAGCTTGTTGAAGTTTCGAGGCCTGCTTCACATTGAACGAAAATTGTAGAAAATTTTCCGATGGTGGACGCAACGTCCCGCGCACGTGGCATATGCTTCTTGCACGATGTCGGAGTAGACTATCGACATTGGGACTGCGAGCCCCGGCAATGACATCTTGAACTTATCAATTCAGGCGTTTCTCGACAGAATCGCACTGACTAAAAATGATATAACTCGAATGGCTATATATTGCTTATCCACTACAAACGAATAATTTCGGCATATCTCTAACACGCAGGTGGAAATCCGGAACAAAATAGAGAACAAGTAAACTACACATTGAACCGTTGGAAACCCATCCGAGGCATCACAAATGGAAGACAGAACCATGAGAGGTGAGCGCGCAGTTGCCCGCTGAATGGAGATCAAAGACGGAGACAAAACAATAGACTGGAAGAACGCACAACTCAGAATGGGATGCCACCAATAAGGCGGAATCCAAAGAAACCATCAGACATAACATGATCTTTTCGCGGAACCAGATCTCGGGCCGAGTGATTCTACTCGAAGGGTATCAAATACGAAAGCTTTTGCGACAGAACCGGCGACAAAAGTAAGGAATGACCAGAAGGAAAAGAAATGAAAAAGGGCGCTCCAACCGAATCACAGCAGGATCAGGTAATTCGATGGAGCAATACCCGTCTCTCCGTTGGATTTTCTGGCCTGCCACCATCTGCCGCTGACATCCGACACTTCCAAGATTTCATGTTTGCTGAAACTAATTTCGTTGGCATCTTCAGGATTGGCATCGTAGGAATATATAGCTTTTGCCTTGTACGGGTATTCTGTCGGCTGTGGCACTTCATCCTGACCGTTGTTGTTCCCGGCGAGGTTGCTGGCAGATGGATTGCCAAAACGAGGCTGGGAGGAGCTGCGGTTTTCTGAGCCCGGAGCACCACCAGGATAGCCCGACACTGGAGACGACGTTTCGAAGCCGTTGAGTTGGGCGGAAGTGTACATCTGGGGTGCGCTGGTGGACATTGTCTCTGGGCGATTCCCAAAGGTCGTAGACACGGGTCCATTTCCATACGCGCCGCTGCTTTCCTTATTGAGAGCGAACGAATCGATAAAGCCGCGATGCGTGGCTTGAGGAGCCGATCCAAAGTAGAACATCCAGACGACCTGTATAAGATTAGTTTTAGTATGAGACAATCATACGACCGCTAGAAGGTCAACCGCGAATAACCTACAATGACCATGGACAGGAGAATGAATCCGGCAGCTGCAGCTTGCTTCGAGCCTTCAGATTCGTAGACCAGAGTATTGACCGCCAAAGTGGTCAGTACTAAGCCTGTTGAAAGATAGCCCACAACCTGTTCCCCATCAGCGCCGATGATCCCGCGACAAGGTTAAGAAACATACCGCTACCCCATAGACGAGCCCGGTGTCCGAACCAAAAACAATCGTGACCCCGATTATACAACAAAACATGTAGGCGACTGCCCACCATGAGTAATTTGGATAATCCGTCTTAATATCTGCGATGATGGATGCGATACATGCGATCACCCACGCGAGCTAAAGATTGAGAATGCGGTTAGTCACGAGTCCATGCCAATAGCCTGCATTAGGGTCGACGTACAATCGAGATGGAGACGGTCGCTAGCGCAAACGGGTCGCCCAAAATATTGCTTGCCCGAAACTTCGCCATTTTTCTCCGGGGTTCCGTATATGGATTCGGTTTATGAAAGGACGGAGAATGCTCAGAATATGCCACCATTAACGGTATTCGCTATATACAGAGTCGTCGAAACGGTTGAATGTAGAGACGTGGATTTCCGTTCGGTTCGACACGATCGTGATGTAACAGATATTGAACGCGACGAGGCAACAGCAGGCTGATCCTCTAAGATGTTATTTCTTTCGTGAAGTCGAGATGGTATAAGTCGATATCGATTGGAATTTTGATTGTTGATTTAGATGAAGAGATGGGCTTGAATGCGGAAAACGAAAGAGGGAGACTAGGCACCCAGTCAGTCACAACTCGCAACGCAAGTGGAAATGCGAATGCGCAAGGGAAAAAGGGACACATAAGTACAATTGCTAGTCGACTATCGAACATTGTAAAGAAGGCATCAGGAATGGGTCAATGAGAAGGGAGAGCGGACATAGAAGATGAGGTGGAAATTGTTGACGTGTAATCGTACCTTGCGACACGATCCAGGTAAAAGCGAGTGTATGTCTTACGATGACGAAATCTGGTGTAGATGTCGGCGTGAGAAGATTGGTCGAGTCAAATCGATAATTGGATATCAATCGAATCTACCATGAGGCTGGTCGTATGAAACTGAAAGCAAACGAGAGCCCCTTGCAGAGACGCGGAGAGACAACAACAGCACCGGGCTGCAGGGAACGAAGGTGGTGTTTGAAACGTTAGTGGGACGAAAGGAAGAAAAATTGAAGGATAATAGAAGAATCAAAATGAAGAAACGAGTGAAAATCGACAGATATGGACCAATCGATGAGGAGGTCGAAGAAGAAGAGGTGGAAAACAAAGAAAGAAGGACACTGTGAAGTTTGAGGGAAGATTGATTAGACTACCCACTAGTAAGAATGATAGAACGAAGGAAATGATGATGATGAAGATGGAGATTAATGGATGAAAGACAGAGCCTTGACCCAGTGTCCGGTCGGGAAAAGGAGAGTTGATCAGTGAGTTGACTAGTCTATCTAGGGTAGTACATTCTCCGTAGTGGGATTCAAGTAGGTGAGACTTGTGTACTCCGTTGGGCGTGTAGATAGCTCAAGTCAACACGAGAGACCCAGGTAGATAACCGACACAACTACTTTGTGGGATCTAGATATATTATACAAGCCGTGAGAGCCTTGCAAGATAGCCTGCGGAGTTCGTCGGGTCAGAGTAAGACTTCCTGGCTACCTTACTTTTGGATCGAAGTACTTGCGTACCCGTGCGGTCGCAATTAATAATAAATACTAACACGCAGCCCTGCACGGAGTATCCACCCCAGGAACCATGCTGCTTGTGGACCACGCCAATCTGTTCCGCAAGGCAAATAATATCTACACGGGCTCGTACTCTTGAGGCTTGAGACTCGAGTCTAGTCTGGTCTGCTTCTTTTCTCTTCAGAAAAACTCCAAGTACCTCTACAGGATTAGTATTATTTCCCCTTGGGAGGTCCACGACCAAGGAAGACATGATTGGAAGACGGGAGAATTGACGGAGCATCCAAGAGGGGCAGCCGGGGTACCTGGACTAAGTGGATGTAACAGACTAACAGTGACCAATGCCCATTGTTTCTGTAGTTATTATTAGCGCACGGTTCGGCAATGATCCTTTGTGATTTCCCTCTTGTCGTCGCGACGCTGCGTTTATTGATGTATGCTGATTTTTTTTGAGTTAATCATTCTTTGAGATAAGCAATATTTAATATCTGCATGTATGGTGTAGCTCTCAGATCAAATAATATGAAACCAACAACGTTGAGTCGGAACCATGGGCCCAGTAATGAATCAAAACAAGATCTTGGAAATTTAGGAGTGCGCTAAAATCCACCATGCACAATAATAATGGGTCACGCAAAGTTTCGAAGCAAAAAAGGCAGACAAATTATGGAATTAGGGACCAATTTCGGCTTCGGCTCAAGGCTCTGCCTCTTGTATTTCGTGCAACTGATTTGCTTGTGCTCTGGAGGTCTAGACCCCTTTATGGCTGACGCGTGTGGCACAGCGGTATCCATCCAGTGGCTTGACACAAGAAACAGTGAAATAAGGATTAGCATCCGTTAATCTTGAAACATGCGCACTGCGAATCGAATCAATCTTCCCTAGATCCATATTAATTTCGAGGAAATTTGATTTTGACATTAGATATCATCATCGTGGATCGAATCACCGGAGATTTCAGCATGATCGTCATCTTCCCTACTGCATGTTCTAGACCAGCTCCTACAAGGGAAGTCTGTGCATTGACTGGATGCTGGACTGCACAGCTCCTCGTTGATCAAGCTTCAGGATTGCTTTGAAGTTGTGCTCGTTGATGCTCGCAGACGAGTTGAATGCCAAACCCGCTATAGACCGCCTGGAGACTTTCCAGCGTAACTGTCAGCAACCTTGTTCGTTGGTTATCGGACGCATCGCTGATAAGTCATCTCACTTTCGAAGACACGTCCCAAGTCGTTGTCCTTCAATCTGTTGCTTGACAGGTGTAAGAGTCTCCGAGTGCTTTCCAGATCTTGGGAAAACAAGCTTTCGAATGCTGATATTCGACATTCGGGATATCGCGACCAGCTGACGTGGACTGGGAGCACCGGCGGGGAAAAGAATATAAAGTGGTGATCCCTGCGAATCATCCGGCTTGAACTTTCCGTGAAACATCTGTTTCCCCTTGAAAAGCATTTGCCTGAATGTACGCTTGTATATCGCTCCGGTGATCTTTTCAATCGGAGGCGACAGTCGGGTTATGTCGGCCAGTGTTTCCAAAGGTTCAAATCCAAGGCTGAGGTAGGAAACGCTCATGGAGTGCAAGAGCGCCATGGCAGCAACGATTAACAAATCAGTGATCCCTCTGGGCGCTCCTGGAGCTGCAATGCGAGGGTCAATGTGGTATCCTTGGTTGGAACCAAGATGTCGCATGGCCGCAAAGCCGTTGGCTACACCATCTGGGCCTCTGGTGTAGATGTACATCATCGTTCCCGGCATCGAAAAAGGGTCATATACCGTGATGAAAGCCTTTGCCCCGGCGGTACGATCTCGCTCCTCACGCCATGTGTCATAAATCCTGACCAATTCCCTCTGCACGTCCAGGTCCTCACCCTGCGCCGGTACGTATAAACCCAAAAGAGACGTTGCCTTTGTTTGGACTGAGCAGTTGCTTGCTTTGTACGATGATACGTTTGCCAGCTCACTCGTTCAACACTCCATTGGTCATGGGATTGAGCACGCGCTCGGTGCCGAATTGCATGGTTGTCCATCGTCGTTCCTTGGCGTACTCGGCAAACACTTCGCTGGCACCGATGAAAGCGATACTCCAGCCGGATCTCTTCCGGTACTCCTTGAATTCCGTCAGGAGATTGGTGAACCAGTCCGGCTCACACAGGGGATCGCCCATGACTAGAGCGACTTTGTTATGACTTTGAAAGACAGAGCAGCAGTGCGCGCTTTGTTCACGAAGAATTTGTATCTAGGGTCGAGAACACCCATATGGGAGACCCGCCCATATCTTGTCGCTAGTTTCTTGATGGCACCAACAGCGGCGACATCATCAAGGGTGAAATTAGCCGCAGGTGCCTGACGTGTGCTTTGCGAAGTTGGTCTTGATGTAGGTTGTTTGCAGCGGGACGATACAGAGTGCGCTGGTGGCGCAGCTCGGCGCTTTCTATATGTGACGCACATTCTTCACCCCGGATAGCGTCATGCATAGTGTAGCTGCTACCGCTACTGATGCTAACAGACGAGATATCGACAATATTTCTCGAATGCTCAAGCTGACGACTGAGGATTTCACTGATTTCATCCAGTAGGAGGGTTTTCTTTGTGGCTATGTGCTTCTGTGTACAACACTTGCATCGCTTTTCGGCGTCCCTTCTTCAGCATGGGATAAATATGAGGAATTGACTGCTCTACAGATGGCAAAGTCATGATCAGGGCTTCTTTGAGATCCGAGGTTTACTTTACGGTCGGCAATATATATGGGAACCTAGGATGGCGGGCGCGAATTAATTTTCCAATCCGCAATATTTGGGCTAGGAAATCCAGGACCTCCCTTCGTCCAGAAACTCAAATTCCCGGGCTGCGAGGTGTGACCGTATCCCATTCTGAGGCACGGCACGTCGGGTATGGTAGGCAGTCGAATTCTGTGGATATGGATTGGTCTATGGAAGTAGTAAGCTTTGCCAACTACTTCTTCCTCTGTCAGTTTGCAGCGTTTCTAGTCTGTAAAGGGAAATGGCGCAAAAGCTTGGGACCCTGGATAGTCAATTGATGCCCGCATGCTCGAACCGCCTAGTCGAGTAGTGAAGTCTAACGAACACGGAGTGAACACTGCGACGGTGGCCAATTGCAGGCATTTGGACCGCTGGGAAGACGCGGAGGTCTGCCGCTGCGCTATATAACGGTCAACTATAAGAAGGAAACTGTGGATTTTGGAGCCTGTGAGCGAACGGGCAATTAAGCTCATGCCAAGCCTTTCTGGCATTTTGCTGGGTTTTCAGCCTTGGCATATCCGTATGGCAGTTACTAACATTACTGTTGCCCGCAATTGTTCTTGGTTTTGACGATCGCTCTGATCTAGACCGTTAAGTCAGGCTGCAGCATACCTCTCATGTCTACCTTATCTTAGGTACTTGAGCTGTGCTATGATCCATGGGCCAAGTACGTCCAGAACCATGGATGTGAGGACATGTAACGGACGAAGAAGAGCGACCTTGAAATCGAGGTTAGGAGAATTACGGCAAAGCGTGCAATCGGCTCTTTGGCTAGTGGCTTCGGAATCCTTTTCTCTGTCGTAAAGGGAGCAGGCCTCGACCTTGGACCAGTGTAGGTGCAGGCGGGATGTATGTGTTCATTTTGCCCTGGAACTTCTCATGGTTGTCTTAGTTTTAGATAGGAGAGAGACACGTATGTAGCAACAAGACAATCACACCTATTTCTTTTTTAATACTAACTGCGAGATTGTTCTCCGTCTGCATTCCTTGATACGTCATAGATTGCTTCTGATATTAGAACCGTGGGATACGAGAAACATATCAATGACTAGCACACAAAACGTAGCAAAGCGAGCAAGACTGAAAGTACAGGTCAGCTAGCTCAAGCTTCCAAGATTTTGAAGTCTATGAACGGACGAATAGTGGCATTCAGCCTCGCTCCTTTTACCAAAGCATCTGCAAACCCAGATAAAAAGCCGGAGGTCCTCAGATCATAAGCAGTAATCGGTACACATAGTCACCTTAAATTTGGAGACCCTAACTGGGTGCAGTGATTTACAGACGATGGACAGGGGATATTTAGTGGCATATCCTCAACATCCAGGATCAGGAATGGTACAAACAGCAGCGAAAAACATATAAAGACCAACCAACAGACAACAGAATGGTATCATAGAAAGTCATAACTCCAAGCCGTAAAAAGGACAATACACAATCAGCCTCATATCTCTCTCGCCCTCCTCTCCCTCACCACTTCCTCCCTCTTCACCTCCCGCTCTACATCCTCCAGCCGTCCCTCCCATTCAGCCCAGCACTCGCCGCTCCCCACCAGCCCAACCTCATACCAGCGCTGCAACACCCGCGCAGTCCGCACCCGCAGCTCAGATATCTGCCTCGCCTGTTCGTCCTGGGTACGCGCCAATTGATCCAGACGCGGCTGCAGCTGGACGAGAGACGCAGACGCCCGGGCGTCCGGGACAGGCAGGTCATTTAACGAAGTGAGTCTGGACGCGGTCTCCGGGAATGCGGATGCGTACGAAAGGACAATCGAGGCGAGGTTCTGGGTTGTCAGGTTCTCTGGGATGGATTGCGGGGGTGTAGGGCGGAAGAGGTCGGGGAAGCGATCGTCTGGATCCAGTTTCTGTTAGTTTGTTCATTTGCGATATCGAGAAGAGGAATGCTTACGGAGCTGTAGAACGTCTCGTACAGCGGGGATATGCCTGCTGAGGTTCTCGAGGTCCTTTTCTAGACGGAGGAGGCGCCGCGAGACCGTGTCGTCCAGGGAGGCGGGTTTGGCGGGCGCGGTGGGAGTGCCCGTCCAGCTTGCATCGCCTGTGAGGAGGTAGGTGAGTCGTTGGAGGCGCGCTTCGAGAAGCTCAATTGTGGCTCCGGCTACCGCTTCATTTTCGAGAGCCATTCTACAGGAAGCAGATGGCAATTGATGTTTGGGTTGTGTGTTTTGGTCCTGGGAGCTGATGCTCAGCGACGGCGGAGAATGGGTCTGGAGATGCAAACAAAGCATACAAGCAAGACCGGGCCTGGATGGTGCCAACTGGTTATCTGCCTTTGCTGCCATACACCATTTCTAGAACTCATGATTGTTTATGCACTTTTCAGCGTTTCTGATTTAATCGACTTTATTTATCGACAGGGAATAAACAAGACAATGCCAAACCAGACATTAGTATTCGTAGAGACTGCAGAGCCCTTCATGAATAAATTGCAGCAGGTATCGAGCGCAGCCCCTTCGCGTCAAGTCGACTGACTATAGTCTTACAGAACTTGATATATCCCTCCTGACCCCTCCCATACTCTCTGAAACAGTCATAAACCACCTTGAGGGGAAAAACAGTGGAAGCCGGTCCGAAGAATTGCAGATCATCCTGCAGCAGGTACTCCATACTGTGGCAGATCCGTTTCGAGAGCGTTAGAACCTGGTTCTGCCGGTATTCCACATTGCAGAACTCTGTCGGTAAACAAGCTTCGACAGTACGGCCAAAAGTCGCATTGAGTTTGTCAATCTCCTTGAGACAAACGATACGGATAGCCCAGAGGTGGGTGGACACATTGGCTGCGGTAACGCTCGGATACCAGAGAGTATGACCTGTAATGCCAGGGTTAATCGCCTCCGCTGCGTGTTCTTTTCCCGACGATATATCGTATGGACCCCCTTCTTCGCGCTCCAACGTTTGCTCCCATTCCTCAAGTCGACTGATCCACTCCACAAGACCGAAGCAAACCTCGGTGATATATTCAGGTGAGGCGTCGTCTGGATTGACCATGAGTTGGTCAACCGCGTGCAAGTAATTCGGGATATTTGCGACTCCACTCAGGAAGTCCTGCATGAGCGACGTGTTGGAAAACGCAAAGGGTATGGATGTCCATTGCTTCTCAGCAAGAAAGGTTGGCTGGCGACAGCGAAATGCCTCGATGACCTTAACGTGCATCAGATATCTGGTAATCTAGACACCGAGTATGAATCATACTGACCAGCAGAGGTCGGAACCCTACGAAGAGCTTGTGCAGCAACCCAGCCTGGTAATGGTTAGGTCCATGGGCTTTCATCAATTGACCCACACCTTTGATGTGGGCTGACATTCCCTCAACACTCCCCGGAAACATGCCCTATATGTGAATATTCCCTGGTTAATACCGCTGCGGTAGGCTTCTGAAATGAAGAATCTCACCTCAGCTAAGCTCAAACACATGATAGAGGCAGCTAGTTCTGCATCGAATGGCTGGCTTTTCGCCGCCAACTGCCTTCTCAATGCACAAATCGCTGCAGAATAAACCCTCGTAGCGTCCAGAGTCGAAACTCTTTGAGGATCTTTATACGCCGCAATCGCAAAAGCCAACGCTTTCATCGAGACAAAGAAGACGCTGTCCTGACTCGAGGTATTGGCAAGACGCGGGAGGACCTCAACCCAGGAGCCGCAGATCCGTGAGCAGCGATTGACATTCGAATCATAAGACAGAAAAGGAAGCTCATCTCTGGGAATATAGTGTTCAAGGACAATAAAGGCCAGCTCATCGGGTGAAGCCGATGTGACATCTGGAATCTTCACAGTAGTGACACCATGCTGAGCATTGGCGTCACGCGAGATGTGCAACGAAGGGGAACCCTTGATCTTGACTGACTCTTGGCGCGACCCGCCAGTAGCTCCATTTGCCGGGATCTGAATTTGATGTGATGCCTCAGTTGCAGGTATGTTCTGCTGGACGAACGTCCACTCCTGCGGGTAACCGGGACACTTGCGCCCAGTAAGTGTGCATTGGCTGCATTCTGGGTGCTTCCCATCACACTAAAAGATAAGAGCTGTAGCATTTGCCTGAATGCATTTGGAGATCATGCAAGGCTTACCCCTAATTTCCGCTTTCTACAGTTTCCGCATACTGACTTCTGCTTGACTTTCATGACGCTATCAACCAATCGAGGACATCACTAGGCCGGAAAGGTTCAGTCGATCAGTAATCAACGATTTAGGTCATAACTGTGAACCTTGATGACTTTCGTCACTTCGTGCATAGAGTGTAGTCGGAATCCCACATGGCTCTCCGCATGAGAGTCGTGCGTCGTCTGATGGATGCCCAGTTGGCCACACACTAACCGTATTCGGTTAACAATGTTGGTCAGTTAACTCAAGAAACAGACCAAGCCATTTATGAATGCATATTCCGCCGAGACCAACGCTTCCAGGACTTCACGAAAGTCTTTTTTTGAAAATTAGGGAAATAAGCGGACAGTTCCCGAGCATCCAGTCATGCAAAGCTCATGACTATTAGAAGGCTGTGGCCCTTGTACGAGGCTTCCCCACGGAATGGCTACAATCTGTATAAATACCAGCGCGTGCCGCATACTCGGCGACTTATAAAGCATCATTCTATTTCCACACGAACCTTCGAGAGCCCTTGCTTTCTTCTGCTATCAGGCAAGCGACAATTGGCGCTGCAAGCTTCAAGAGTGCTCTGGATGTCACCTTCATCAGAACCGCAAGGGCCGTCATCGAAAACAATGGCGTAACCTTCCTCACAGACTCCATGTTCTCCCCAGCTGGACGGAATGGGACATAGGAATCGCCATCTTAAGAACACTGAGTCACCGGCCTTAGGTTTAGGTTTAGCGAAGCTTCTGCCGATCGTCGCCATTTCGTTCAGATACGAGCACCACCCAGATAACCTCGACGAGTTGGGCTGACGCCTCCTCGGCGGCCGCAAAGTCTTGACCACAGCTGACGGTGCGAGGAGTCTGGCGCCTCGCTCTAGTATCAGGGCATGAGGCCTTGGGAAACCATCATGCTCACTGCGAAAGCAAGGAATTTCAAGTCACCGGACCCCCTGCCAGCATCTGCCTGACAGTGAATGTACCGGCTGCGTCCTTGGAGCTGCGGATTCTGAAATAAGCGAGGAGGGCTGTCCCAATGCGATCCACATTTCTGGTGATACGGTGTATCTAGATGAGCTGGCTGAGGACAGTCCCGAGAGATTCTGTGTCATCACTGCCATCATGGACTTTGGTTTCGCTGTTGCGCCGCTGCCGACTGGGCCGCAGTCCTTAACTGGTGCCAGGCTGCTGCAGGCGCTGAAATCTGATGTCCTTGTTCCAATGCACTGTAAGTGTTGGTGGCATGTGACGCAACTTCGAAAGAAACTTGCGCAGGACTTTGAACCTGCATGTGTGCAACATATGGTGTTTTGGTTGACTCCTGGCCAGGAGAACGAGGTTTCGTAGGAATGTCAATTTCATGTGCATATCACTTCGACTGAACATAATGTGGTAACAATACCTCAAGCAGATCTGTTTCTTCAGTCATGATTCGTCATAGTGGAACATAAGTCTATCGCATATAAATCCAGAAAGTGCTCAGAGTAACCCTCTCCTTTTAGGCGTGTTCTTTAGTCGTTCAACCTCTTGCTCTCATCTATGTCGTGTCCATGTTTCGGGATGGCTGCACAGCGCCAGCTGCGCTCAGTAACCCTGGTCTGCCCCTTTCCTGCATCTCCTGCCCAGATTCCATCTCATCATCGAAAGACGGAATCTGATAGTCAAATACGTTCACCTTGCTACTGGCTGGCGGATCCGACGTCGCTGTTTTGTGCTCTGGTCCCTCGAGTCGAGACAGAGACTCGCTTTCAGCTAAGGAAGCGTTTGCATTTGAGATTTGCCCCTCCATGGGATCTCCAGCGGCTGTTTCGTCAAACTCCGCGTCGAATGCTCGATTATCCTCATCCACAAACGCCTTCACTATGGTCAGCTTAAAATTCCACGTACGATCATTACGGCTGTCTTACCTGAAGTTCGGCCGGCAGCGGATTCGCCTGCACGCTCATCGCGTTAGAATTGGCATAGACGAGGAGTACATTTTTCGACTCTTCACGAGCAGCATGGAGCACTTCGATTTCTCGGACTTTGCGCGCAGTATACCCGACGACATCGGCATTGTTTGCTGTAGCCTTCCCATCTCGATTGGTCTCTGCCTGTCGGGCCTTTGCGTCGTCAGTAGAGAAGCTTATTCGCCACCATTGCCACTGATCGTCTGCGCTAGGCTGTATATCTGTCGCTTGCTCAGAGTTGTGGGATGTGCGGGGTTTGAGAACATAGGTTATGTGTGGCTCAGTACACACGCCGCGCAAAGTGTACCGATGCTGTGGTGGTTCTGCAGGTGATTCGGAAGGCTCAGTGAGGAACTTGGAATAGTTCCGAAGCGTTTCGACAGCTTTCTGTTTCCTGCTCTCCAGTTCTGTGGCATACGTTGTTAGCTTAGGCAACCAAAACAAAACTTGTACAGTTACCTTTCAGCTTGTCTTCGATTTTGCTTGAGAGATCTCTCAACTCGCTGGCCAATCTTTGCGCCTCGGCGTTTGCTGCTTCCGGTGTCAAAGCCAGGTCACTTACACCATTGGCAAGACTTTTGGGTAAAGTGAAAGAAGCAGCAACTGCGGCTTTCTCGAGTATCTCTCTAGATCCAAGCCCTTTATGAAAGACCGATTTGGAGACCGCGAAGCGATTCATCAATGTTTCTAACTTAGAAATCTCTTCGTAGACTTGAAGTCGTCGCGCACGAAAATCACGCGCCAGGTCCTTGCAAGCGGCGAGGTACCGATCCGGATAGAAGACCGCCGGTATCTTCACATCCACACATTTCGCTGGGTCGGAGCTATCCAGTTTGATCATCAGAACTTCAGCAACATTTTCCAGCCACACATCATCTAGCTCTTCCCCTGGTCTGTCGGACCAGATGGTACGATCTAGCACATCATAGAGCGTTTGGCCATGATCGGGCTCCACGAATGGCTCAAGGACAAAGAACTCCTTTTGGATTGGCGTGTCATACACCGAAAGGGGACGCTTGAATGCAGTTGACGAGAACACTGTTGCCAACTGGTTTCCCGGATCCGCTCTGATGGCAGCTTCCTGCCATTTCTCCAAGAATTGAGTGATGCCGCTTTCAGAGTTATAAGTTGCCATGCTTTTCAGGCTCGAAAGAGCATCGACGCTACCGAATGCGCGGTTTGTCGTATCTAGAAAGGCAACCAGTCTTTGAGTTTCGTAAAGGATGTCGTCCCAGTCGGTGTCACCATCTTGCGCATCTTGCATTGCAACTATCTTGGGCAAGTTGATCGGTTGACCATTCCACCACTGCGGATCGTGACCATACTTCCGGAGGACGTGATTTCGTAGAAGAAGAGCCTCTCGCGCCAGAGGAATTGAATGCAAGATCGTCAACAGCCCGCCCAAGTACAGATTATCCTGGGATGGGCGAAGGAACGCCGGTTCATCTGCTACTCTTCTGCGGTCCGCTGGGTCCGGGCTGATGATGATCTCTTGCGCACTGGAATTGAAAAGTGTCATTGCCCATGCGCCTTCATCGTAGTGATCCCGCGTGGCTTTGCTGAAATTCGATTGATTTAAGCTGGTGATTCCCGTCTCCTGATGCCCCAGGTTCTGGTTCAATGACATTGCCACTGCTTCCTGAAGTTCCCGCTCCTCCTGTTCAGCAAGTGTCATACCTGTTGCCTCCGCTACACCTGAAAATCCACCAAGTCAGCCGAAGCGGCGCAGCCTTCCTTATTCAAGTACCCTACCTGCAGCGCTGTGAGGAGGACCCGTTTTATGCCCTTGATATTGCGCGGCCTGCGCTTGTTCATTCAAATTCGACATCGACGGTGGGCGCGAAGGAGGAACGGCAGAGGATGTTCCGACAACAGGGTCTGAGTGTTCAATCTGGAAGGCTGCGAGGCAGGGCTGTTAACAAAACTCTGTGCTAGTATCCAGTGGGCGATGGTATGGACATACAGGGTACTCTCTCCTCATGTTGAAAACTAGCTGGCTAGGGCGTAGCAAATCCGCGATCAGTCTCAGTCTCCTAAAGCTCAGTCATCTCCAAGAGTCACCTCTAATTCGGGCGGAGTCGGATCTTCAAAGTATGCGTTGATAGCTTTATTCGAGTTGAGGTCGTTGGCCTGCAGAGTGCCCGATGTCAGCGTGCAACGTATTAAAGGGTGGCCTATGATATTTGCTCACCTTCAGAAATCTGATTGCATGCTCGCGCGATGTACTTGTGAAGCTCACGAAGTTCGCGATAGCTTCCTCTGACGGTTCGGAGGCCATGCCGTAGCTCGCACACAGAAACTGCCGAGGATCGCAGACGAAAATTAGTGAGGAGGAAACCAGAGGTTAGTAAAGAGCAATGAGATCAGAAAAGAACAATAATAATAGCTCAACCGAGAAGCTGTTAAGTGGAAGTTGTCTATATGGATATCTCCAGTTAAGCTTCCCCACCACATGACATCCGTCAGCCAAGCCCACTTCCATTGCCATCCAGGAACAAGCCGGTCTCCAAGAAATCTCATTCACTCTTTTCGCATCAAGAAACAAAGAAAATTCAATAGAATGAAATAAACAATCAAAGAATCGTTCACCTTTCGGAGAATTCCATCTAACTTAGACTAAAGGCGAAGATAAGAATAGGAACAAAGGGGTTCTGTTCCCTCTCCTTATGAACCATCCAGACAGTCAAAGAACCTTGTGAATGAATGATGTTTCAAGTGTCATAATTCCAAGGATCATATTCAATGCTCTATTGTCCTTGCAATATTACACACCGTAGGAATTGACATTTAATCCCTTGTGGTTTCTCCCTCAAAGCTCGCTCAACAACGTGGTTGATGAAACTGAATCCTACAGCTTGCAGTCAACAACATCAAACCTCCTCTTCTTTCAACAATATCTCATCGACTTCTTTCAAACCTTCAGGTAAGCAACAAGACGCGATGGCTGAGAAGAGACGAGCGCCCGACGACCATGTGGAGGATCTGACAGAACGACATGAGCCCAAGAACTTCAAGAAAGTACGATTCCAGCTTCCCCGACATCACGAAGGCCTTCCTGAGAAAGACAGTCCAGCTACAGACACAGACGACGAACTGTTTGAAAGAACATTGCGTACAATGCATGTGAAGGAGCGGGTTCACGATATTCTGGCTGCGATGTACTACGACATGCATATACTCAGCTGGCGCCGCAACGAGCTCATGCAGAACCGTATCAGACCCTGGCCGGACCTAAGTTTTTACAGGGTTCAGCATCAAGAAGCAGCCTGGCTAATCGACAGAACTATGCGCCGGGCAATGCTTGCGAAGGTAGGCCAGACAAGCAGTGAAGATCTGACTTACCTATCGAAGCAGGAAGCACACCGTGTTGGCCAATTCTTTCGACGACTTAATTTGAGGGTGTTTGCCATATGTGCAGTCTCAGAAGCCTTTCGGTTGGCACTTTGTAAAGAAGACCAACTGGTCTGGGCAGTTTTGGTCAACAAGATCGCGGAAAACTGGGCCAGCATTGGCACCTTTGCCCGGTCGCGAGGCTTGGACTGGCAAGGCCTGCTATTGAAATATGCGGACAAAGATGATTCACTGCTCCAACAAGCACTGGCCCCGGTATCTGATCTGGCCGAGGAGCACCCTCATCATCGGGTCATTACAAATGGCCCGGCTCCTCGAAAGCACTCTCATCGAAAGCCTCAATACGAAGGACACCTCCAGATCAACATCGACCACAATCTGTTCAATCCCAGCTACTTCAAAGACAAGAAAGATCCCACGATTCGCGTTCCCGACCGTGATGGACGTTGCGATCTCTGCTATGCAGAGCGGGAATGTGATTGCTGGATATCTCATCCGACCCTTGCAACGTGTTTGGTTGAACTTGTTGACTACCCTTCCAGAGGGATCGGAGTACGGGCTCTGACCAGATTCAAGAAGGGGGAGATCCTCGACCAGTATCTCGGGGAGCTTCGGCCTGTAGACTATCAGGATGATCATGCATATGCTCTGCTGCACGAACCCAAGATGGTTGAAGGTAGTCCACTTGCTTTGATATCGGCGAAACGGTATGGGAATTGGACTCGGTTCCTCAATCACTCTTGCAAGCCGTCGGCAACGTTTCTCAAGATGACCGTTGGCAAGAAAATCACAATGGCTGTCCAGGCGGTCAGGGATATTGACATTTTCGAGGAGATTACTATTGATTATGGCAAAGGCTACTGGAAGAATAGGGTGTGTCTTTGCGGGGAGCCTGATTGTCATTCGCAGGGTGCCACCAAAGAGGAGACTGAGGCTTGAATTTTCGTCAACTTTTCTCGCTGGTCCATTGATTCTGTACTTTTACACGCGTGTCATGTTTGTGATTGCGTTTAGTGTTCAAGCATCACTGTTATGCGAATAGAATCGACTACTACCTACTGTAATAATAATGATCAATTTGCGGGTTCCTACTGCTTCGGCTAGCCTCGGACCCCCCTGAGTGAGATTTCCATGCCTTCAGATAGTCTAAGACTAGTACTAGTGACCTTGGCTCAGTCCACCAAGGACGAAGCCCATAATGCTACCCCGTAGCTCGTTCCCTAGCTGTCATCAAGGGTCGATGCTTCCCTCGGGAATAGGAACCTCGTCAACCCCGCATTTGCTGCAGCCGGCACGTGCGGGGGAAGCAAAGGGAGCTTCACCCGCTATGAAACGAAACAGCCAGGCACACACTCTCAATCCTTGTATGATTTCAAATGAATCAGAGTTGCTCGTCATTATCTTTTTAGAGTTCTCGGGGAGAAGTCTTTCCATCGAAGTGAACGGAATATTAACGCATTGTATCCCGCTAGCCCTCAGAACAGCCCAGAAGGAAGGGGTTGTATACAGGACAGCTGAGGGGGCCATTCCATTCTCTGTGGCTTCGGACTCTATACTCGTCTTAGCCCGCAAGAGCTATGAACTATCGATAGCATGCGCATGTTTACGGTGCGTCGCGCGGGGATTGTCCCTCGTCAAATCTGGGGTATTCGTCACTCCTTGAGGGCTCTCCAGCAAGTGCCTTCAGGACGACGAGGGCTGCTCACTCAGAGCTATGCTTGTGGACCAAGGGAAGTGAGTACGCATTATGAGATTAATAACACCTGAAGCAGGCTGACATTACCTCGATATCAAGCCACCTTTGATTGACTCTACTGTTGGGGACCATTTCGCCAGTATCGTCAGCCAGTATGGCGACAGGGAAGCGTACGTAAACTTAACCTTGCACGCAATTATGCTAAAGTGTCGAGCAACAGGACTGACTCTCGTGCATTCTAAAGTGTCATATCAAAGCATCAAAACCACAGATTGACCTACGCCACACTCGATGCCAAAAGTAATGCCCTTGCGCGGGGACTGGAAGCTGCGGGAGTGCGGAAAGGGGACCGTGTCGGCGTCATGCTTGGAAATTCCTCGGAGTATGCCATCGTATGTCGTCCGTCCACTAGGCACTTCCCATGAGCTGCGTTTGTTGCTGGAGATTAACCGCAATTGAGTCTTGCAGGCAACCTATGCATTGTTCAAACTCGGAGCTATCCTGGTATGTTCCAATATCAGCGACGGATTCTGACGAACAATTGTCCACTGAACTACGGTTTCAGGTACCGCTTAATCCTTCTTTCAATGCAACTCAGGTCATCTCGGCGTTGAGTCACCTTGGAGCCGCCCATTTGATCATTAGTGCCGAATCCAACTTGCCGCGGAAAGAGCCCCGGAGCAATATCCCACTACTCAAGCACCTTGTTCAGGATCCGCATACCGCAAAAGTAGAATCCGCCGTGGTCCCTTCACTGAAGAGCATCATTTTTGTCGACAACTCTTCCGGCAGAGTCAATTGGTCCGACTACAAGAGCCTGACGCCTTTCACGTCGGTCATATCCGACAGCATCGCTGATGCGAGTCCGCTGCCCCCTCAGGACCTCTCGCCTCACGAGATAGTGAACATCCAATTCACATCAGGCACCACCGCCATGCCCAAAGCGGCATGCCTGAGCCACCGGTCCATCTTGAACAATGGTTCTCAAATTGGCGATCGAATGCGGTTGACCGCGAAGGACATCGTATGCTGTCCTCCACCCTTGTTTCACTGCTTCGGATGTATTCTGGGCTACATGGCAACCGCTACCCATGGCTCTGCGATTGTATTCCCCTCCGAATCGTTCAACGCCCGTGCCTCTCTGAAAGCCGTGCAGGAGGAGAAATGTACTGCACTTTACGGCGTGCCTACCATGTTCCTTGAAGAGCTCGCTCTGCTACAGGACGGCGAAGTGGCACACGAAGGGTTTCAGTTTCTCCGGACAGGCATCGCCGCTGGTAGCAGTATTCCAGAAGCGCTGATGAAGAAGCTGCACAAGGTCCTCAATCTCCCAGAACTAACCATCTGCTACGGCATGACCGAAACTAGCCCCGTCTCAGCAATGACAACAACCGATGACCCGTTAGACAAACGGATTAGTACCGTTGGTAGATTGATGCCTCACGTTGAAGCCAAGGTCGTCGACCCGACGGATCGAAGCAAGATACTCCCCATCAACACCAGAGGCGAGCTGGCTGTGTCCGGATACTTATTGATGAAGGAGTACTGGAATGATCCAGACAGGACAGCTGAAGTGATGATCGCAGACCAAGAAGGGAAGATCTGGATGCATGTAAGCCCTTCCCCTCCAAGTTGCCGTTCCTACTCTTTAGACAGTATAAGGTAGCAGGACGTCTGACCGAGGACCATAGACTGGCGACGAAGCCTCTATGTCACCGGATGGCTACATCACAATCACGGGCCGTATAAAAGATCTCATCATTCGAGGAGGCGAGAACATTCACCCTCTAGAGATCGAGAACTGTCTCCTTCCCCACCCCGGCGTGACCGATGTGTCCGTCGTTGGTGTTCCAGACGAGAGATACGGCGAGGTGGTGGCTGCCTTCATCATTTGCAAGGAGCAGAATCTCAAGACAGTGACCGAGGACAAGATCAGAGAGTGGGTTCGTGAGCGACTGAGTAACCACCTCGGTAAGCATCTCCTGCCCTTACACCTAGTCGCAAGACGTCCTATAGATGTTTCGATATGCTTACCAGGAATATCCTGCTAATAGTTCCGAAATATGTTTTCTTCCTTTCACGTTCCGAGTCATTCCCGAAGACTGCGAGCGGCAAAGTTCAGAAGTTCAAGCTGAAGGAGACAGCCATCAGGATTTTGAACGAGCAGAGCAATGCTAATTAGACGGTGGAGTGGAACTGAGGTTATTCTACACTAGAGCACTTACAGGAGCGTACTTAGCGCATTGAACATCTTCATTGCCATTCCCCAGTCATCTTTACCATCATAAGGGCTGTCCTGAGTAGAACTAGAATGATCTGGACGTAAAGACATATTGGGTATAATGCTTAAAATCCAAATATAGCAAATCCTCCGTATCGAGACAAAGCAAGTAGCAACTCTTGACAAAGCAAGTAGCCATTCTCAAAATATTGCAGCCAATATATGCAAGCGAAGCAAAGCCAATACGAAGACAATGTCCAAATCAGTTACACATACAAACATGACAGGGTGAATAAACAGTCTGCAAAAAGATGCCTGAATAACACACGCAAACATGCGCTAGATATAGCGTTGGAAAAAGCCTTTCTTCGGCGGGGGCAGATGATTGTGACGCTTTGGATAAACATGGCCGTTAAATACCACACAGCAATTAGACGGCTTGCCTGGTTCGGGGCAACAACATTCAATCCTCTTGACCCAGCGATCATTCATCACATCGCAAATGTTAGCCCGTCTCTCTGGGATAGGATGGAGCATCCGTAGGAGAAGACGCCGAAGAGGCATTGTGGGAAGATCCGAGAAGAATTTCCCAATTTTAGGATTCTCATCCCCTGTGATAATTCCATCCGGTTTGCTTGTCAAAAACTCTTCCCACCATTTGAGATAGCGAGAATACCCGGCGTCCTTTATCTCTGCAGCTCCCCATGGTGTACCGCAGTGAACCATGGCAAGGCAGACGATGGCACAGGACCATATGTCAAGCAAGCGTGGGTCGTAGCTTCCTGCGGGTCGAACGACGGTTAGGAGATCATGACACGAAGTAGCATAGGGATTGCAGGGGTACATACGGTCTTCTGCCAGAACTTCTGGCGCAATATATGGTAGGCTGCCACAAACACCAGGGCCACACTTGCGAATCTTGCCAAATACTTTCGCGCATCCTCCGTCATTTGACCGCAAACTCGGATGGAACTCACTGAAGACTTTGGCGCATCCGAAGTCGGTGATCTTTAAATGACTGTTTCCTGTCAAGAGCAAATTTTCCAGCTTGATATCGCGGTGCGCAACTCCGATGCTATGTAGGTAGGCGACACCTTGGAAGAGTTGCTTGAACAGACACATTTGACTTTCGAACGAAAGATATCGTTGTTGCACGATTGTAAACAAGTCCCCTTGACTGCAGTATTCCATAACATGAAACCAACGGCCTGCGTGGGAGCAGAGACGAACAGTCTCCACGATATTAGGATGATGCAAGGTCCTGGCGATGCTGAACTCGACTTTGACCTTTCTGTCGTAAGCTTGCAGACTTTCCTTGCGACTTCTGCGGAATTGCTTCACCGCAAAATAATGCTGCTTTCCGGGACCTTTCCCATGCATTAATTTGACAGTAGCTGTGACACCTTTACCAATGATCTTGCCCCGCAAGCCAGGAATGATGCTGGTGTCGGCAAATTCGTCACTAAGTTTGCAGCTATCAACTGTGAAAGCATCGGGAAGAGTTGCATCTCCAAGAGGAGACTTGCCCTTCCCCTCCACTGGGATTGAAAAGTCCGGTATCTCGAAGTGGTCGGGGATTGCGCCCCATGTGCGAGATTTAACGAGAATCAGAGAACTGTCTGAGCGAGAAGCAAGGTGAAGACCTGTCTGCTTCACTGCGCGCGAAGACGACGAGTCGCACTGTTCGCCGACGCCTATGTTGAACATGAGTTAGATGTTTGCAAGACATGATCTCAAGCGGCTGCACGAATTTGCAGGATGAGAGTTTTACATACTATTGGTGTCATTCTTGGTGGAGACGTTAGGAGCAGATCGCATAGCCTGCTTGTGTACGTCATTAACTCTAGTGTCTAAACGACGAAATAGACTCTTGAATGCGATAGACGCGAGGTTGATCGGCGCTTGCTTGGAAGGCGGAGTTCTGAACGACGAAGATGACGAAGGAGGTTGGGGACAGCTGAAATCCGACTGAGGTGATGTCGAGGCTGTGGTTCCCGTCTTTGCAATCTTCAATGTATCCGAGACCAAGGAGCTTTTTGTCCCTGATGGTCCGGCTTCACTCGAGTAGCATGGCACGTCGTCAGACCTCTTACATGCCTGAAGACTGCAATTCAAGCCGTCTGTTTCGGTGCTGCGTTCAGAGCGTCCAGTATGGACACTCCCTGCCATGACCTGTTGACCTGACTTCTCAGAAGGAAAGATAGAATGGGGGTAATAGTAGCCTGGATCATGCTCTTGCATCGCTTCTCTGCCCGAAGGCGAGCAGCCCTCAGAGTGAGGCATGATTTGTACTGTAGTTGCTCAAAATTAGAACAAACAGTAGCAGACTGATACGGATTGAGGTTGAGTTGAATAAATGTATTAAAGTATAATGTAGCAAAGACTTGTCCGTTGAATGATCAGGAAAGCGCAAAGGTGACTGCGACAGAGAAAGAGGTGAGGAAAGAGAGGAAGAGGTGAGTGAGAGCAGGGAGCGGGTGGGCGAAATCGTGCCGCCGACTTGAGGACGTTATCTCATCATTGCACCGACACTTGGGAGTCATATTGCTTGCCTAAGGCACGACATCACGACATTATGCTCGCATTTCCTCATCAAAGATGCATGACTCGCTATTCGGCATACATCGACAAAAGGTGCGACCATAGCGCAATCTGGATCGCTTTCTAGGAAGTGCATAAGTTGGATATCTTGCTACCTGAGACTTTCCGCAGCATGGAGCAGGTAGGTTGGAGTCAGCGAAGGGTAAGGCGCCATGTATGGTCTTCGCCGAAACAACCAAACCAATACTTGTCCAATGATCAGAGCACAGGATCGAAGTCCAGTGAATTGGGATACGCATACCAAGCAGGCAATCAACCATCCGCTGGTCTTATCAAGTGAGCCAATAGGTAGGTAGAAAGTTTCAGCGTTGTTTCCAACTGGTCGATTCCAGGAATATTGACAACCCACAGCAAGCCCTCAGATGCGATTATAGCATTTCGTGGGAATAGAATACCCATGCCATGCATTCTGGAGGCGGTTTTCCCTGGCTTCCACCGCTGTGAGAAGCCCCGGCGGCAGCAATAGGAGAAACTGCAACTGCTGGAAGTGCATTCGATTGCCTCCAGCTTGAATGGCCGAGCGCCAGCTTGCGCGTACCCGCGAGTGGCACACGAGTATGGGAGTTACTAAGCTGGGCGGTTTTCGCTCCTGGGGTTGATCGAGGTCAATCCTCGTTGTCAGAGAAGGCGACCCATGGTCATTAACCGTTCAAAAATCCTGTATGCCTGTCTCTCCCTGCAAGTGGGACTTGATATCCCCATCGTCAGTTCCCTCAACCACCCATTCAGGCTCTTCGTCTTCAAAGTAACGCTCCTGCTCCTCAGTCCAGTCATCATATTCATCATTCTCGTCAACTTGCGTATAGTCAAAGTCGCTGTCCTCCCCTTTCAGAAAACGCATCGTCATTTCCCAGTGCCAAAGCTTTTCAGCTTCCTCTTTGCTTGTGGGTATCTCATCTGCGTCCTCCGCAATGATCTCCCCGCTTGGACCACGACTATAGCTGAACATTGCATGAGGGTTCGGATTATTGAGAGCATCAAGCTTGGCCTCCGAGCGTTGCAAGTCTGCTTGAAGAATACCGGAAAACCCTTTCGCTCTCCCTTCTGCTTCTCTTTCGGCAGGTGTTTGGAACCGTCGGATTAGTCGATCGTATAGCAACGGGTCTACAGGAGCTGGATATTAGCTTATCAGGCCTCTTATTCAAAGAAGCCATCAGTCTCTTAAGCAAAACGAGGATAGAGCAAGCGGACCGGCGAGCTCGAGATCAGCGGAGAAGTATTCCGGATGCATGTCCAGATAGCGCTTGCGACGGTTCTTCACCCTCACGGCAGGGGACGGTTGCACTGAGCTGGACTTGATGCTCCGCTGTGTGCCATCTGACTTCATCTCGAATCCAGTACCCTCGGGGAAATGAGGCATGTCTGCATAAACCAACCATCGATGATTAGTCTAACATAGGGTGAGAGAGAAATCAAGATGACGAAGTGGTGTTGAGAGAGCCAAAGAGCCACCAGTAGCTGTGGAGACTAACCAGTTTGAGTAATTCCCAAGAAGCACTGCGGAACGCTGCGGAGCGGGCAAATTCCCTTCATCTCCGCCGCCAACAAGTCCAGCAGCGAATAACAGCCCACAGACCGGCCAGACGATGGATATTCCGCATTCTATCTGAGAGAGGACATGTAAGAGCTACTCCGTGACTCCTTGTTGTTTCATATTTGCCATTCTGGTCCTTACACTGGGTTTGGCTTTTTCCTTTTGGGCTGCCATCTCCCTATTGGTGTTTTGTTCGCGTCTTTACTGTCCGAGGACGAGCGCAATGCTATGATATCGAAATAGCCAGGTCCTTACGTTGAAGCCTTGCAAACCAGCCGCAGCTGATTACTTCGACGGTTGGATACAACAGCCCGAACAGACACGTTGAAAGCTCGACATCATGTCTTCTCCCGGAGGAATGCTCCAGCAGATCAAGCTTGAAAAGCTTCTGCCAGGCGTGGCATTGCTGTTCCTCACTGCTTTCTATTCCCCTGTCTTTCTCTTGACGCTGTCTCCGGTTTTTGGCTCTGTGCCCTCGCATATCTTTCACGGGTATGGAGTAGCTGTCACTGCCGCTGCTGGCTGGTTCTTGAAGGACGTGATTCATCGGCTGTCTGGTCGCAGAGCAGTATATTTGGTCCCCGTTCTCGCATTCTGGGTTCCGACCATCCAATATTTCATGTTTCATCGGAGCTCATCTTTGGGGAATCCAACCGGCCCGGTGATTATTGATATATTTACCTTTTACCCTCTGGTACTGCTTTCCGTGGCCTGTGCCGGGAAACTGTTGCAGGCGGGCCTGAACGTGGGCCAGCATGGAGACCTTGTGGCAGAGCATATTCCCCTTCTCGGATCCTATGTTATCTACTCCGCAGGAGAGCATTTCTCAAAAGCATTTATCTCGAAGTTCATTGGCTTGACTTTCTTTTTCAGCCGTGGTGGCCTTCAATTGTTGATTGCGAGTTTGTATTCAGCTGCTGTCCCATCCAAATGGCTGGTATTAGCCATTCCGTCTGTCCTCTTCTCTCTCACGTCTAATGTGCACATGCCCTTCAGCCGCACAACCGCCGCTTTGAACTCTGCTCTTCAAGTGGAAGGTTATGAACTTCTCGCTAGACAGGATTCTTCCACGGGGTACATATCTGTTTTGGAGAACTTTGAAGACGGCTTCCGAGTGATGCGTTGCGACCACAGTCTCCTTGGTGGCCAATGGACAAAGATGCCGCCCAACTACCATCCAGAGGTCAAGGATCCCATCTATGCTGTGTTTGCTATGCTCGAAGCCATCCGCTTGATCGAAACCGACCACGGTGAGGCGCGCACGGATGCCAACAGCAAGGCCCTTGTCATGTAAGCAACCATATCACTGCGCCAAATTGTTGAAGCAAGGCAGTCGGCTAACTGAACTATTTTAGTGGGCTCGGGGTGGGCACTACCCCTTCTGCATTGATTACGCACGGCATCGAGACCACAATCGTGGAGATCGATCCGGTTGTGCATAAATTCGCAACAGAATACTTCCAACTACCCTCCAATCACATTGCGGCTATTGAAGATGCTACAGTGTTTGTCAAGCGTGCGCAGGAATCCGCCAACCCTGCTCAATATGACTACATTGTCCACGATGTCTTCACGGGCGGCGCGGAGCCAGTCGAGCTCTTCACAATCGAATTCATCAGGGGTCTATATGACCTGTTGAAAGATGATGGTGTCATTGCCATTGTAAGTTCCACCCGTCCCAATACCAACCCCGTAACTCATTCACTGATGATATCTACAGAACTACGCCGGCGATATCTCACTTTACCCAGCCGGACTCACGGTGCGCACAATCAAGGCAGTCTTCCCGTCGTGCCGCATCTTCCGCGAGGACGCCGCGGCGGAAGCCAAGTTCGATTTCACCAACATGGTGATCTTCTGCAAGAAAAGCAACACGCCCCTTCGCTTCAGGGAGCCAGTCAAGGCCGATTTCCTGGGAAGCAGGTCTCGTCAAAACTACCTTGTGCCCAAGCACGAGGTTGACCCTGCCCAATTCGACAAGACTGAGAAGGGCGGAAGGCGTTTTCTGGTTGCGAAGGAAACGGGCCGTCTTCATAAGTTCCAGGATCGTGGGGCGATCGGCCATTGGGAGATCATGAGGACGGTCATGCCGGATGCGGTTTGGGAAAATTGGTGAAACGAATTATATACTTGTGTATGTATTACTATGAGTCTTCTTTCAGAGTTTTGTTGTGAAAGATTGACCAATGTATTTTGAGAAGCTCCGGCTCAGCCTTATGTTCATGAAGTATGCGATGTATCATAAGCTTGAAAAAGGGTCGGAAAGACATTGCTACCAATTTCTTTGCAGCTAGGCCGTCACAAGATGCGTGCCTAGCAGTTTTCCTGAGAGAACCCATCAGTAATTGGTGGTCATATTATGGCTTCATAGCTATGCTAATGATATCATTCGGTTGGATAGAATATAGCTCGGCAGATAGACAAAGGGAATATGTGCTAGTCAGATATGTCGCCCAACTCTAAGACTCCCAATCCACCGTAACAGGCTATTCTGGTATCGAAAACAAAGAGCGTCGCCAAGCCGATATCCTCGATCCTTGGAGTATGTACTGAACGGGAACGATAAAAGTACAATTAAAAGGGCGCTCAACTCAAGTCGATGGACTTCCTCGCGGACTCGTTCCAGGTTTCTTGACCAAGCCTGCAAAGAAATTCGCCAGCGCTTGGTTGTGTGCCTTTTCATCCCCCGGTGACGAAAGGACCTCTTTTCTCTGGACTCGGCTAGCCTCTCTCTCCTGGGAACAATTAGCAAACAATCCGAAGCAGATGTTCCCCCAAGTCAGTTTGGTAGCTTACTTTGAGTTTCCTCAGCATGTCGTCAGCGTCGACCTGGATACCTCCCATGTTGAATTGCACAGGCCCAATGTGCTCGTTGACGCGACCGTTGTCTTCCAAAGGCGACATTTCAAGCTGAGGCACTTGTTTTGTGGCACGATCCTTCTCATCTTCCTGCTTCAGTTGCTCCAGGACGTCTAATTGCTTGGCAAGGAAGCTCTGCATGTCCAGCGTCTCCACTTCAATCTTGTTTGCGCTACTTTGGTTTCCGGGATGCGCCATCGCGGTATTGCGCTTCGGGTCTGTGATCGTTTGTTCAAATATTGTCACAGCGCTGGTCCCGTCTTCGGCACCCGTTGCGCTGTCGTCTTGAGGGTGATCGACGGTTCCAGTGAGTGGCTCGGGAGGATCCTGAATCTCAATTGACCAAGCAGTTGATACACCTTCCATATCAAAACCCTCTCTGATGATTCGAATTTTGCCCCATGAATCCCAATTCGGAGGCACCAAAATCTTGTCTCGATCAATCACGTTGTGCTTGAGCGACTGTCGCTTCAGTAACGAATGTATTCCAAGGGACGAATGTATCAAGCTCTGCAGGGAGTTGGCGAGAAACGGGGTGGTATATATCAACGATGCGCCATCTGCGAGCAGTTAGCATAATTTCTCGCAGGCATTTAGGAGAATGGACACTCTCACGTTTCAGAAGAATGGTCCTCATAAACTGAAGAATGAAGTCAAACTCCTCTTCACGCCACCCGTGATCCTTCTCCAGTTTTTCAATCTTATCCGCCTGTTGAAGAAGCAGTCAGCCCGGTCTGCTCCGTCCACCAAGGTATAGTACCACATACCCCTTGACAAACCACGCACATGGGGATCCCAAGACCCTCATCCCATTCACCAGGGCCGAGAGGTATCGCCACTGGTCCCCCGGAGCTGGCCAACCCTTGCGCTCCGGCTAAACCAGAATCCATGCCCCTTTTTCGGTCCTTCCATTCCGTCATGATCTCTTCCATTACAATCTTCGTCTCATCGTCAAGGGAGATGAGGACATGTCGCAGCAAACGAACCCATTCCCGCAGTCTTCGAACCCATGTCCAGGGATCCGACCAGTCGAGCAGGATTACAACTAAAGTTTCTGGGACTGACTGAGGAGTTAAGAGTGGCTTGAGGAGCGGTGCAAAGGACAAGGATGGTTCGGAAAGTAGATATGCAGAGAGCCGAGCCAAGATATCTGAGGCGAAAATGACTGGTTAGCCAGCATCATCACAAGAGCCCGATAGATTGTAGCGTAGTGGGGTGAAGACAGGAAAATGACCGAATTACCTTCCTGGTCGGCATCCAGGACATCCTGATATGTGTATCCTAATGCGAATTGATTGGCGACTGGCGGCAACCTTCCCCTGCGCTTCTCGCTGATCAAAGTAGGATCCGATGTGTCCGCGGATAGTGTCTCTATGAACTCTCTTTGTGATTCGGGTGTTCCTCCTGGAGTGAGTTTAATAGATCAGCAAGCCGGTTCAAAGCGCCAAATACAACCAAGGGATGATGGAGAAAAATTCAAAGACTGCGCACCTAATATCAAAAGATTCTTCTCAGGCAAGCGCTTTCCATTTGCGACACTGTCCAGCATGGACGACCAGATGTTTTTCTTGGGGCCATCTTTACTTGACGGTCGACTATTGTTTCCAGACATTATGTCCAAAATCGACCCTGCTCAGCCTGTGCTGACCATTCCAACTAGTTGAAGTCTTTATCAGAGCTCCGATCTGCTTAACGCGTCGATTTTGAGGCCTTGTGCACAGGGAAGGGACAGAGGCGGACACTGTCAGGGGACGTTCAAGATTGATGCTGTAGCTTGTACTCCTGCCCGCAAATCGACGGATGAATTGAACTTGAGAGTAAGCGATATTGTCAACAGGTTAACTCCAGAAATGACCAGCCCTAGTAGTGAATAGAAGCTTTCTAGAGCAAATGAAGTCAAACTGCTTAAATGTAAACAATGTTTCATAATATTATGTGTTTCCCGCTCCGTCTTTACGGGTGGGACCTTGCGCGGAGCCCACCCGTGATACCATGACCTAGGAGCTTTTGCGACTGGCAAGCTACCTCGTCATCTTCAATTTCGCCAAAGACCACAACAACCCGTCAATTACGACAAGTCGACTATGAATGCTATTCGTCAAACTCAAGCGCTCAACAAGCGCGAACTTGAAAATGCAGTGTGCGTTCTTTATCTTCTGAAATCTTACAGCTCCACGTTACTGACTTGATTGAAATTTCCTAGCCCACCTGAAGCTTCCTGGCACGCAGATTATCGGGATACTGCCTACATTTACATAGGCGGCCTGCCATTCGATCTCTCAGAAGGCGATATTATAACAATCTTCTCACAGTACGGGGAGCCAGTACATGTGGATCTGATACGGGACAAAGAAACCGGGAAGAGTCGTGGGTTTGCGTTTCTAAAATATGAGGACCAGCGAAGTACAGACTTGGCGGTGGATAATTTGACCGGAGCGACAGTCTTGGGCAGGATGCTTCGAGTGGACCATGCGAGATACAAGAAACGTGACGATGAAGAAGACGTGAATAACGTTGCGAAACTAATGGGCGAGACTGATCGGAACGCAGGGGGTGAGGCTACTGATGACGAAAGAAGACGCAAGAAGCGAAGGCCCAGTGAATCCGGAGAGGACGAGGCGCGGAGTCGGCCACTGCTCAAGGAAGAGATAGAGCTTCAGGAGTTGATGATGAAGCATGATGACGAGGACCCTATGAAAGAATATCTCATCGAAGAAAAGAAGGAGGAAGTCGCGCGTGCTCTTGAACTGTTCAACAAGGAGAAGAAGCATTCTCGCAGACGAGATTCGAGCCGGGAGCGATCGAGCCGTCATCACCACCATCGTCATCACCGTCACCGAGACGAGGATCGTTCTCGTTCTCGAGAACGTAGGCATCGGCGTGATCGGTCCCCATCCAGAGAGGAGCGTTCCCACAGAGACAGATTACCGTCGCGGAGAGAAAGATCTCACAGGGAGAGATCGCCTGTGCGTTCCTAATCCCCAGAACCACGAAGGCATCGCGAAAGAGATGATCGTCGACGATGATGGGGTGTCAAATGATCAATTGATGCCGCACCTGTCCGGTCTCTAGCGGTTGATTGAGAAATATGCAAATCAGGCGTCGACTTGCAGTAGAACGAGCTCCAAACCGCCTCCTCGGACCTCTGGATTGGGGCTACTCAGCGCACAAGACGATGTCTGCTCGTCTCATCAATGGCAAAAAGGAATTGGCGTGGTCTATCAATACATCCCGTCTTGGTCGAATCAAATCGTTGGAACAGGAACAGATTTTCGAGCAACGATGGGTTTAACTATTACATTACCAGGTGCATATATTATACTATGCCTCAATTTCAACCATTCCACCCGTGATATCAAAGCAGGAAAAAAGGAGCCGCCTCAACCGGCCCCAAGGTATCTTTTCCAACCCTCCCTCACGCAATGCCGCTTCCCATCGTCCCCTTCGCGAATCACAAATTTCTCCCATCGCCCATCTCGTCCAGAGCCAATCACAAGAATGGTCCGGTCGTCGGGCCAGCCCAGGACGCCTTTTGACGGCCTTGCAAACGATGTTCCTAAAGGGGGAACATAGAGTGACCCTGGAGGCGATTCTTCGCCAATCTCAAAATGGGCACTCGCGAAAGAATATACGTCAGAGAATACTCGCGGGAGCAGGGGAATTTTACCCAATATCCCCCATTTATGGTTCGTCCCTTCCTCCGATGGCGAGGAAGGTGACTGGCTTCGGCGGGACAGATTTCGTGGATGGGGAATATCGAACAGATGGAGAGTAGACTTATCCGATGTGACGGCTAATAAATTGTTCGAAGGTGATATCGCTAGTGAGAAGATCACCGCATGGTCAACTCCTCGTCGCAATTCAGCCATCTTTGTGCAGTTGCTGGTAGAAAAGACTCGAATCAATGTACCCTGAACAGTAACAGGTCAACCATGTATAGGCTACGTCACTAAAGGGGGCGATTATAGTACCGCTTCACTTGCTGTTGCCAGCACTTCTCCGTCGGGACTTAACGCCATGGCACGCAACGGAGTGCTATGAGCAGGTATGATGCTGACATTTCCTGTTTCCAGCTCGACGATCTGGACCTGCCCTGGAGATCTTCCTGGGAAAGCGAGTAACTTCTGACCTAGGCAAGCCAGACCGATCGGGTTGTCGGTCGTTTCGAAGACTGAGAGCTTCTGTGGAGGGTTCGAAAAGGCGAAAATGTGTATGCTATTCAATAAAGCCACAACGATTCGCGATTTCGATAGACGGACACCAAGGACGGACGTACGGAACTCCAGTGTGATGACTGCTTTTTGTTTCGCATCGTCCCAGATCACCAACTGCAAAGTGTCTCACGAGTCAGCTCTACCAAAACATGCAAGGTCTAATACTAAAAGCTGCGCACCTTGTTCTGAGGAAATTTCGGATTTCTTCCTCCACCAACAATAGCCAGGTAGTTTGACTGGCCTAGCATTACCACTACGCCTATTCCAGCATTGAAATCTGCATTGTAGTGAAGAAAAGAAGGATTAGAAATGGCGCATCTTCAGGGGAGGATGTATGTACCCCTTGACACTTTTAGCTCACATGGATTCGCATTGAAGACTGTGGTTGATCGATCAAAATTTAGCTGTCCTGGCTTTGCGACCCAAATCTCTCCAACGTTATTGATCACTGAGAGCCAGCCCTTACCACAAAATCCGGTATCCAGTCCAACAGAGAAGCAGCTATTGTCACTATTAAAGCTAGCAGAAAGAGAATATGGCCCCACGGACTCATCGATAACCTGTCGAGTATCCATAGTGATAGGCGATGACAGGAGCCATGAAGCAGAACGTATAGGTACTGTCTAATATCTGGGAGGATGAGAATCAGGGATGAGGAACACTATTTGCTAGTGCGCGCTGGATAGAAAACAGACAAGAGTAACGCCAGGAGAATATTGTCAACTCAAGAACGCCTGGATGTTGAACAAAGCATTTTGGATGCGACCTTGCGATAAAGTCCGACTGGGGCGGCTAAGACCTCGGAGCAATGACGAAAGGTTTCAAGCTCCCCAGACAGATAGGATTGCTAGTGCCTGAGGTATCCACAGGCGGTCAGACTTGGCGGTTATCATCACATGATCAGCTTCTATCAACCTGGGATGATGTCTCGATCAAGCTTGGAGCATGCACTTCTTCGACTGAGAATGAAAGAAGTGCAGGGCTAGACTACCTCTAGAAATCCCCAATATCTGCCACGTGAGCCAGGAGTAGAGGAGATGGACGTTTCGCTGGGAATCCTTCAAAAAGCGTCGGTGACCTGCTTTGACCGATTGTGCTAACGAATGGATAAAGATCGTTCATACAGTTGAGCTATATCAGCGAGCTTCTGTTGGGGAAACCCTTGATGGATTCAGAGCTCGTTCCTTTATAAGCTACTTCTATCTATGATCAGTCGTTATTGAGGCATCCATTGTTTTCCAGCTCAGCATGTGCCGTATTTGCCTCAGGCAAGAACATCAAGATACAGAGGGAAGTCTTGAGCTTTTGGTACAATAAATTACGATACAGAGACCCACACTACAGTAAGTACCAACCCCTGAATTGCATCTTTGAGCATCTTCACATTATGGCGCATTAACCAGCTAGCTCCTTTACATGATCTAGATGTAGATAACACAATGCCATTTTGGAGGTATTAGCTTACTGTGTAAATTGCTCTAGCTGCAGAGCAAGAGACTACTTATCCTCATTGCTCTCATCAGCTAGGCCTGCGCTTCAACCCGGAGAAGCAGAATCCAGGATAGGCATAGTACATTACCAGTTGAGGTAAGAGTAAAACGATTAGGTACTGCATGGGGAAACATGTGTGGATGAGATGGAAATGCGTGTACCATACTGTAAGATCCCCTGTATTTGCGTACCATGGAAACATCGATACGGTACCTGGACCTTCCCCCCTAAACTAGCTAACAGTCAGTCTCCAACTGGTCCGTTGCTCACTCCATTCGATCTCAGGAGAGACACAACATCCATCTTTACTTACCTCACTAACTTCCCCGGTCCCCTACTCTGGCTTCATATTCTCTGTCACTGGAGCCTGCCATTCGCTCGTCGTCCTCTTTTTCTTCCATCTCATCTGGACTCTTGTCTTTCTTCTCGAGTTCCCTCCCTTATCCCTTAGCCCACCATGTCGTCGGCTCTCAACGCGGTATGTTGTTTGCTTCCCCTTTCTGGCCTCTTTGCTTAGGAAGATAATCCCGCCACTTCTTCATCCATGCCGCATAATTGTTCCAATTGGGGTTCAATTACTACGACTCTCATGCATTTGTCTCTGTTGCCTTACTATGAAGATCATAATCTGACATTCCACATAAGATTCGTCGCAAGAAAAATGTCAAGAAGGGTATCCAGTTCTGCTTGATGGTCTGTGGTGCTAGCGGAACCGGTATGTCTCGAAGTCGTCTACTAGGCTATTGTTTCCAATACTGACCTGGTATCTTCTTTGCATAGGACGTACAACCTTTGTCAACACCCTTTGCGGAAAGAAAGTCCTCGAGAGCAAGGATGCCGACGATGCTGCCAGCGCTCACATTGAGGAAGGTGTCCGTATCAAGCCCGTCACAGTCGGTAAGTTGGCATCATTGCTAAGCCAGAAGGAGAAACGGCGCTGATTCCGCATTTCAAAGAACTCGAATTAGACGACGAAGGCACCCGAATTTCCCTCACCATCGTTGATACCCCCGGTTTCGGTGACCAGATTGACAATGAAGCCAGGCATGTAGAAACCAGTTCAGCATGTGCGCCCCAAGACTGACTGTCCTTCAGTTTCGGTGAAATCGTCGGATACCTCGAACGCCAATATGACGATATTCTTGCCGAAGAATCGCGAATCAAGCGTAACCCTCGCTTCAGGGACAACCGTGTCCACGTTCTCCTCTACTTTATCACACCCACAGGCCACGGCTTGCGCGAGTTGGATATCGAACTGATGAAGCGTCTTTCTCCTCGCGTCAATGTCATCCCTGTTATCGGAAAGGCCGATTCCCTCACCCCTGCAGAACTCGCCGAGTCCAAGAAGCTCATCATGGAGGATATTGAGCACTACCGCATCCCTGTGTACAATTTCCCTTACGACATTGAGGAGGACGACGAAGATACAGTTGAAGAGAACGCTGAGCTGCGTGGGCTTATGCCATTCGCCATTGTCGGCTCTGAAGATTTCGTTGAGATTGATGGACGGAGAGTGCGGGCCCGGCAGTACCCCTGGGGTGTTGTGGAGGTCGAGAATCCCAGACACTCCGACTTCTTGGCTATCAGAAGCGCCTTGCTTCACAGCCATCTCGCAGATTTGAAGGAGATCACCCACGACTTCCTCTACGAGAACTACCGTACCGAGAAGCTGAGCAAGAGCGTGGACGGTGCTGCCGCGTATGTTGCTCCTCGAATCTATTTTAGTTTTGATATTATTCTTCTACATGATACTAATTCTCAGTTACAGTGGTCACGATTCCTCTATGAACCCTGAAGACCTTGCATCTCAATCAGTCCGCCTCAAGGAGGAGCAACTCCGCCGCGAGGAGGAGAAACTCCGCGAGATTGAACTCAAGGTGCAGCGTGAAATCGCCGAGAAACGCCAGGAATTGCTGGCCCGCGAAAGCCAACTCAGGGAGATCGAAGCCCGCATGGCACGTGAGGCCAGCCAGAACCAAATGGCCCTTCAGCCTGAGGCTGCCAATGGAGATGCTTAGATACCTTTGTTCCATTCTCAAAGGCTGTTCTGTCTAAGCGGGACACGGCTTTGCGGGCTCGAACCGTCTGTGCTAACTTAATGGAACTTGGGGCACAGCGGGTTGTAACTGTTCATGGGGTTGATATTGACCGTCTATTCACGTTAATAGCTTCGTCTTGCTGAGGGAGGACCAGGAAAATGCAGCGCTTCGTTTCTCCATGAGCGACCCCGTTCCTCTATTTGATAGAACGGTATCTAAGACCAAGGGATGGTATCTGGCTGTTGCTCCCGGCATTTGTTTTTCTCTTATTTACCTCGGGCCTTATATTTCTTCTCATTCCACTGGGGATTTCGCCGATCTTCAGAATCCATGTTGCAATGCCCGGTGTCCGGAATAGCTTTTTCTAATCTTTTACAGTTGCTGCTTGTAACGCTGACTCCAATACCTTTCTTTGCTCAGTTCTCCCTTCTCCTTTGTCTTTTTTGTCAACCGACACCTGTCCCATCTCAGCAGCGCCGCAAGATTCCCTCTGTTGTCGTTTCATCCTTTATGTGCTCTCATTGCTTACGTCTTGTCTCTACTATCATTCTATATTTAAGTTGAATAGTAGTATATGAGGAAAAAAAGTACATTCTCTACTATGTTCCGCGTAGTTGGATCGCAACCCATGCACACCTATTCCAGTTGTCAAGATTTGTCCCAATAAGGACGAACCACTTCTGCCACTAAGAAATCGAAATCGCCAAGAGGAGAGAAGCTGGAGATCGACTGGAACGATTCTTATTTAGTGAACCGGGGGGTCAGCGCCAGCTTTCCCCCCGATTAATTGAGCTAAGACTCTCGAGACGTGACATCAAGGCTGTAGGAAGACAACCAACCGGAATCGCAGAAAAAGCGGGAGAATTTATATGTAGTGACGAGAAGATGAAAGAGTATAAGAGCAATGGGAAAAAGGACCGGACACAGATGAAGTAAAAGGAGGCAGAAAGAGGAAGAAATCTGAAGGGACCAAAAAGCAAGTGGTATTTGCGCTTCATTGTACACAGGCGAAGTAAGCAAATGCTGACCCGACACAGATCAAATGATCAAATCAGCAACACAAAATATTAAGATCTGAGAGCTGAGCGACATTCCTTGAAAAATTCGAGGGGCAACAGCTGGTGAAAGTGAGTCGAATGCCTCGTGTATGATAAGACGACTTTCTACGGGAAACAGAAACACGTAATGGCAAAAGACAAAGTGCTTCCTTTTGATTGCACCAGTCATTCAAATGACTTAGTGTTGTTGTGGCTTGTTCCAGAAATCCAGACTGGCTACTACATCCTCGCCTCCTTCGTCTTCGTAGGCGTACAAAATCTGAGATGATATTAGCTATCCATTCAATCGGATGATAATGTTTGAAATATGAACGCACCTCTCTTGTCGAAGAATGCAACATACGAATGTTCTTTCCAGTCATGATGTGAATCAGCTCACTCGTCTCAATGTGCCGGATTTCGATGAAATTTGGTTCGAAGGCGAGGATATAAGGGTATGATAGGGCAAACGCATTGGGGTTGCCCTCCCATGAGATCTTCCAATCCGGGCGAGCTCGCCATCCGTTTCGGTTCACGAAGAACGAGAAGTCGCTGTAGTTGAGCAAGAACTCGCCGTTCATTCGTTCAATATGAATCGGCTTCACGTTCTCCTTGCGTGCGACAAAATCAAGCGAGGTATCCGCCTGATCCAGAAGGGACTGTGTCTCAGTAGTCTCAAGACTGACTACCTCAAAACCACGAGCGCATCCCACGCAAAGAGTTGAGCGGAGGAAATGGATGGACGATGATTCTGCCGGTATGTAATATTCCTAAAGCGAAGCAATAAGTTCAACTGCCCAAATGCAATAGAGTAGAAGAATATACAAACCTTGAATGGCTTCAAAGTGTCCTGACCGCTCTGGAACATCTTGCTCACGGCAGATTTCTTCTTGCCCTTTGCCAGGTTGTCCATGGGCTCGTAAACCTTGATAGTCGATGACAAAGCGGATGTCTTGACAGAGCACACCAAATGGCGTCCAAGACCAATCCCCGCCTTGAAAAAGTTCGCGTGGCCTTGAATCTTCTTCGGTCGCTTTGCCATTGAATTTTGACCTTCCGAGAGCTCGAGCGCCTCCATCGGATAGGACGAGAGGGTCTTGTTTGCTAGGACCAGAAGTAATTGATACTCCTCCAAGGTGTCAATCTGAGTGACCTGGCTAGCATCGAGCACCCGTCTCGGCTTGGCAGATTTATCCTTGGGCCAACGCTCCGAGATAAAAATGCCACTATCAGTGCCATACACCAACTTCCTACCACCATCTGCCGCCACAAACGTTAGCAAAATCTGCATGAAAACTAGTGCGCAAGGGGATAGGATTGGGAATAGAGCCGTACCAACAGGGACAAGGCAATTCACCCGGTTCGCAGACGTGAAGAAGTTCGAACACAAAACCGTCTTGTTGTAGAAGTTACTGTTCCGCTCTCTGAGCTTTCTTTGTTGCTCTTCCACCATCTCGATGAATTTCCTTCTTTGTGTTGGCGACGTGGCGTAAAGTGTCTGCTCGTAGCCACCCTTGCCTAGATGCCGAAAGGTAATGGGCAACCCGTCCTTCGTGCTGGGAGGATTGGCGGCAGGCTTGTTGGAGAGCAAACTGGATGACGGTCTCTTGGGGATTCCAACCTTGGGAATCACTTCGTCCATCTGCGCAATAACTAACAGTTCAAGAGGGATTGGCTTCCGATAGACACGATACTCCTCGCGTTTGTTGATGACTTTAATCCGCACGAGCAATACTGCATGGTCGAAGAGATACGCAGTGACTTCGGAACTATCTGTTGGAGCCTTCCTGAACGCCATCTTAGTGAGCATTTGACGATTCTCCTCGGTCAACTTCAGGTCGACGTAATCACCGGGGTTAAATTTCAGGGCTGAATTGAGCTGCACGAGGTTGAAATGGTTCTCGGCTTTTCCGCTCTCGGCGTTGACACGCGACAAGAAATCTTTGATGAGTTTGATGGCTTTGGGAATATCTTCTTTGTCTGGATTACCATCATTCGTATTTTTCGCAACCCCTTCGAGAAGTAACGGATACCTTGCCAGACGAGTGGTGGGCTTGGTCAAGTAACCGTTTAATTCCAACTTCCGCGACTCCTTGAGCCGTTCAGTCTCTTCGACGAATCTTGCAAAAGCAGGGTTTGATGCCTTCTCCTTCTCGAACTCATATTTACCATAGAGCTGGTTGGCACCATACTTGATGAAAGGGTCAAAGTTGGGTACATGCTGGAGGAATATGTCACCAACAGTCTTCACCACAGGACTTTCCTTTTGTCGAGCGTTGAGGGCTTCACACAATGCACCATTAACTTTCAGAACTTCCAAGCAATTGCCGAACACTGTTCGAATGAATTTCTCGCGCCGATGCTCCGGGATAGGGGATTGGTTTGTGCCAGCCCCACGCAGAGGTCTCATCCAGAAATCTCTCAGGTATTCCAGATCCTTGACAAAGTCACGTTCTGTGTACATGATCTCAAAAATGATTTCCTGGCGCTTCTTTTCGCGATCGTCGATACTGTCAGAAACTTCCTTGGGAACCATATTGATCCAGAGTTTCTGATTATCGTTGTCATCATCGCCGTGAAGGCTGGCCTTCGAGGCGGACGTCCGTAAACCTGGTTGCGGCTTGAGATTCAATCTTGCCTGTTGTTCCAGTCTTCTTGGACACGCAATAGAATAGCATAGACTATCGCGCGTGCAGGTGGGAGAGTAACATTCTGTCAGAAGCGTAAAAACTCCATTGACCTCCGAACTCGGCGCCTCCTCTCCCATGGTTTCCTTGAATTGATAGATTTCTCCCGGAGCGTCTCGAAGTCGATGATCGTACGTCACGTCATGGAAAAACTTCTGCGCATCGAGCGCTCGCCCCAGAAGAAGAGCAAGGTTCCGATCATTTGTCTTGATGATGTGAGCGATGAGATCCACAGCCTCCGCACCAGAAAACGCATTTTGATAAGACAAGCCGTTCTTCTGCCGTTCTCCAAGCGGAATTCTCTCGCGAAAGACATCAGCGACCCGTGAGAGTAGGGCGGGATACACCAGTGGGACCTTGCTCCGGCGGGAATTGCTGGAGACTAAAGTCATCTGGTTGCTGGGTCTCTGCGTCATCTGGCTCTGCATGCTCATGGTTCGATCCGGCACGATGGTCGACGCCATAGACATAGCGCGGGAATTTGCTGATCCGTCACTTGGCGGCCGCGGTCTCCCGTTTACACTATGAGCGCTCGTAGGCTCCTCTTCAAACTGATTCGGTGGGGGCTGAACCGGGCCAGATGGCTGCCTTCTTGTCGGGATCACTCGGCCCGTCTGCGTAGTGTGAGAATGGTCACGATCCATGGAGTATGATGTCAGTGACATTGCGCGTTCATTCGCATGCCTGATTGGCACAACACGTCCTTGATCAGTTATTGGCGTTGTCGAGCTATATGGTTGCTGACGAAAAGCGCTTGCAGAAGTGTGATTGAAACTGCTGGGTGGCGGCTGCTGATACGTCGGCGGGCCAGGGACTCGCGCCATTGACCTTGATCTGTATGTATCCGAATTCAGAGCGGGAGGAGGCATAGGCCGACCGTATCCCTTGGGATCTGGATATTGTGGGCCAGGAGCGGGTCTCGAATCTAACCGTTGGGGCTGAGGATAGACATAACGTCCAGGATATGGTCGCGGAGGATTGTGGGAGGATTGTTGAGGAGCCATAGCTGCGGGCCCGGGATATGCTTGATACTGTCCGTTCGGAGCTGCCGGTGTGTAGCCATTCGGTCCCTGACGAGCCGGCTGCGGGGGCGGCCTTTGCACTTGAGGATGTGGCACATGCGATGACATTGTGTGGGCGCGATCCTGCGAAAACTGAGGCGTCTGCGAGGTCATTGTCTGAGAGCGTCCAGGTGGCGGTGCCCCGCCAAATATTTCTGAAAATGCAGCGTCGCGCTGGAAAGAGGAGGCATGTCCGTAGGGCCGGTAGTTCCGGCCCTGTTGGCCACCGAGATCGGCCATCCTATCCCTGTATGTTGTATTCTGCTTCTACCTCAGAAAGTGTTTGGCTGTGGAGATGAGCCAGGCCGCAGAGTTAGCTCGGTACGGTGATCCGGAAGTGGTCGTATAAAATGTGCAAAGCGTCAGGAGATGATCGTTTTGAGTCGTGTAGAGGCCGAGAAGCGATGTCGTGGATTTACTCCACAAGCGACAGTTCACAGCCCAAGCAAAAACGAGAGTGAAAATAAAAATCAAACAACAGAGGGAGGGAAAGACTTGGCACAAGAATTCCCTCGGACTCTCATTCCTCAATCCGAGTTGGCCTTGTCACGGATTCGAGCCTGGAAAAGGCCTTGAGTGGTGTGTTAACGATCGAAATGCGCTTGGAGCCTTGAGCGCAACCGCAAGCCAGAGCCCCCGCTAATCATAACCTCAGCATTCTCTCTCGGACTAGCCGATGTAGCGATGTGAGCAGACTCCTGGGAGGCAAAATGTAAAGAACACCAGACCCTAAACCGGAGGGAATCTCGGGACAGCGAGTGGGAGTGTGTGAGAAAGGAGGGGCGAAGGCGTTAGGGAAGAGAAGTAGTAACAGAAGAGAAGGAGGAGATAAAGGTCGTCGTAGTGTGTGCCGTCGTTGATCGATCCTGCAACGTAAATAACCAAGAGATATGCCACAGCAATGTAGCGACGACAGGGAGGTTGATGAAGAACTGGACCGTCTCGAGATGGAAAAGCACGGGGGTGTTCAATGTTAGTTGGGTTGAGGAACAGGCACATGTCGCCCTTTACCCGGAGTGGCTAAGCCCGGGCGGTGGTGGCTCTGCGGCGATACGAATTAACTACGGTGGCCCGCAGCGCACAACTTGGTCAACCCTCGGTCCGCTGAGAGATAGTTCGATACTACCAACTACTTACCTACTGTCCGCCCCGTCACTTGCCTAACCAGTACGTATTGGAGTGATCTACTGTGTTTGCTCTTGTTTCTCTGGTCGCATACTTCTTTTTCACCCGCCTTGAGCTCAAAGCTCTCCCTTTGTCCCGTTTTCTTGCCCCTTTCCACTCGGTTCGTCGTCATAAAGATACGCAAAATGGCGGAAAGCGAGCTGGCTCCCAAATTCGCGCCGTTTTTCTCCTTTGTAAGTTTTCCAATATAAATCTTGTGGTGGGATTGCTTTGATCATAAAAACATCTGCTGACTGGAGATTGCAGGCGGGAATTGCATCTGCAGTGAGTCCACCATAATTACGAGTCGTTCCTCTACGCTGTACTAACAACCTCTCGAAGATGATTTTCGGGTGTACGTCTTAATTCGATTGTGTACAAAGTGGTAAAATATGAGAGGAGGCTCACAACGTTACAGCAATGGGCGCGGCGTATGGGACGGCAAAGTCTGGTATTGGTATCTCTGGTGTAGGAACGTTCCGACCGGATTTGATCATGAAGGTTTGGCAATTTCCCTCAGCGAGATTCCAGAAGATTATTTCAAGTAAACTTTCTAATTGCTTGGCATAGTCCTTGATTCCAGTCGTCATGTCTGGTATCATCGCAGTCTACGGTTTGGTCATTGCAGTTCTCATCGCAGGAGACATGGCACCGCCTCCAACACAGAACATGAGCTTGTACACGTAGGTTGCGGAACGTCTAACCCAAGGCGGTGGTTTTGTTATTGATAGCCGTGATCAGAGGATTCATGCACCTTGCATCCGGATTATCGGTTGGCCTCGCGGGCGTGGCGGCCGGATATACCATCGGCATCGTTGGTGATGCGGTGAGCAACTTGGCGCGACAACGCTTGTCCCTGACTTTGATGCTAACATTTGCTTAAGGGTGTACGTGCTTACATGCAGCAATCCCGAGTCTATGTCGGGATGATTCTTATCCTTATCTTTGGCGAAGTTCTCGGTCTTTATGGGTTTGTCTTCTCGCCAATGCGGCAACAAAGACATATGGGTGCTAACTGGTGTCAGCCTAATTGTCGGTCTCATCCTCAACTCGAAGAGCAAATAAATCCTTCTCCTTTCCTTGCTTTACCGAATCCTCAATGAGGTGCGTGCAAGTCGAAGTGCATAACTGCGTTGGTACCTCTTGGTGTTATATAACGGCGTAGCCAAAATGCATGGGTTTCTCGGCTATGCTAACGGCGCACCGGTGTCTCGTTATGTGAAGCAATAATTTCTGCGTGTCTTATGTTCTGGGAGCTTATCCGTATGGCTTCTCATGATCTTTTCGTACTAGTGTCTGCTCTACAGCCCGGGACATGAAGATATTGCGCTCGCACCTACATGTTTGGCTTCCAAAATACATTGAATAATCAAAAATAGCATCAGGATGTAGTCATAAAGCATGCACAGCAACCGGGATCTGACCGATCACGCTAGTGGTGCATGCCGAGTCGTTGACAGGCCTGCCCCGCCAGTCGGTACGTCAGAGCCTTGGGTGCTCCGTAAAACGCCGCCGTGGTCCATGGCTACTTGGGTCCGGGGCCAGAAAAAAGGAACTTCAGTAAAGCCCCTTGTCCGTCTTCCATGAAGGATTGATCAAGGCTTCCCTTGCTTTATCGAGCATTTTCACAGGTCATTTAATGATTGATTTTCCCCCTTTCTGCCTGCTTCGTCCAATAAGTTGCAATTCGTCATAATCCAACTGCTCCCGCGGCGCTCTTTTTCTTCCCCCACATCCATACCCCGCTGTCCTCGAGACATGATCTCTTGCCATCCCAATGGCTACAGGAAAGGCCGAACCTTCGACACATAGTGAGATTCAGAGCTCCTCTCCGTTATCGAAGAGCTTAGATCCTCCTCTGGAAAACCTTCATGAAAGAGAAAAGCAGATGGTTTCTTCTTTCCGAACCCCTCATCAGAAATCAGTGAATCCTTTCGTCATTAAAGATCGGCCGGAGGAAAAGCAGCTGGGGATATCAACTCGGAGCCTTCGTGTTAGTGATTTTTCGCTAATCAAAACACTTGGTACTGGTAAGTCTAGAGACCAGTAGCGAGGTCTGCTGTGCGCGATGTTGACACCGCTGGGGTGCATCCAGGTACCTTTGCACGAGTGTGGTTGGCGAGATTCAAAGACGAAACGATCCGACGAGACAATGTGTACGCGCTAAAGGTTTTACGCAAGGCAGATGGTGAGGATGCATGTGAAAGCTTCTATCCGCGTCGTTGACCGGGCTGACTGGCGGGCGATTCTTGGACTACAGTGATCAAATTGAAGCAAGTGGAGCATGTGCGCAATGAGCGAAAGGCACTTGCTGCGGTCGCCGGTCATCCTTTTATCACGACTCTGATCGCGACATTTTCCGATGAGCAGAGCCTATATATGCTGGTATGCAAGCCACCGCGTCTTGTGAAGAAACGGACCTTTCCATGCCCTGCGTTCTGCTGGACCTCCTCGCCGTCATCTTCTATTGGTATCCCATCTGACATTCTTCCTGCCTAGCTGGACTACTGCCCCGGAGGTGAGATATTCAGTTATCTTCGACGCGCGCGGCGATTCAACGAAAATACCTCGAGATTCTATGCCGCCGAGATCACGCTAACGATCGAGTACCTTCATGACGTCGAGGGGGTCGTTTACCGTGATCTAAAGCCAGAAAACATACTCTTGGACGCTGACGGGCATATTAAGCTCGTCGACTTCGGATTTGCGAAGCAGATCAACGATCGCGAGACATACACATTATGCGGCACCCCGGAGTACCTCGCTCCCGAGGTGATCCACAACAGCGGGCATGGCCTCGCAGTGGACTGGTGGGCTCTCGGGATCCTCATCTACGAGTTTCTGGTCGGGCAGCCCCCGTTCTGGGATCAGAACCCGATGCGCATCTACGAACAGATCGTTGAGGGCCGCTTGCGTTTTCCTCCGACCATGTCGCCCGCAGCCCAGAACATCATATCATGTCTTTGCAAGACCAATCCAAGCGAGCGGCTTGGACACATATCAGGTGGCTCTGCAAGAGTCAAAGCGCACCCTTTCTTTGAAAACATCAATTGGGATGACTTGTTCAACCGGCGCATGAAAGGGCCCATTATCCCGCGAGTTGACCATCCTGCAGATACCGGAAACTTCGAAGACTATCCCGACGCAGACGTGAGAGGTCAGGCCATTTACACCGATGACATGAAGAAGAAATACGAAGCTTTGTTCAGCGATTTCTAAGGCGGGAGATCTCAACTCGGCACACCGGTCTCTTCCACCCTGATACGCATTCAACATGAGAGTCATCGTAAAAAGTCAGGATGTCTGCCACGACAGTTTACGCTGATACGGAACGCTCTTGCCACGACGTTACGAACTTTTGTATTATCGTTCTGCAACTAAAGTTTATAGGGCCTGCAGCAGCCGCCCACCAATCCATACAACTATATATATAAAGAGACAGCTATCTGTCTTCATTTCTCGATTGATATGTCAGGTTATTGATGACGACAAATCCCTTCTTTTCTTTCTCTTCTCAGCATGCGTCATGATGTACAATGCAATCTGCCATATTCGTCTATATAATATATATTGGGAGGTTTGTAACTTGGTTGCATGTCTGTCACATCATTTGGCCTATGTTTCCTGATTTCTGGAATATAATACCCACGGCCTTATGAAGGCCCAATGAGTGAGGAATTCCTTAATTTAGCGGTTAGTATATAGCTAGCTGTAATTGCAGCGTCGTGTCCATGCAACCCTCCCTCTAATGATCTCTATGATTGAATGCACCGGAAATACAAGGACAATTAGTTCATTCTTATGATTATACAGTTTAATCCATATGCTGTATATGCAACCTATGTTTTGTTCATGAATAGTAGAGGACCGGCCAGGCGGTAGTCAATCCATGCCGGTTTCCAGTCGAATTATATATGACGAGGAGAGTGCCATCGAATACTTCCGCTCCCATCCTGACCCTAGATGGCACACATATGCCGCCCGGTAAAAGTGACAGGCAGCGCTGTGGGTGGGAGGCACATGCCACACCTCTAGTTCGAATCTGTAGTGCGCCAAAGAGACTTTCAAGGGTTGACACGCATGCATCCGAAGTGATAAGGTTCGTCAACTGTGCCGGGTTGAGAGCTCCCGAATGAAATGTTGTCATTGAGAGATAACTCATTATGTGCTGTTGATGGAAAGCACCGTGTCCATATGTTCAGTGGACTCGAGTCTTGGTAGGTGCCGTAGTGCTACCGGACCCACGCAGGGCAATAGGCTTCCCGAGGTCTCCGTAGGAGCTTCGCTTGGGTCCAGGAGCCGGCGTGTAGAGTTCTGCTTGTCCACAGGCGTGGCAAGCCTCTGGCAGGGTCGTTGTAACCAATGGCATGATGATGCCACGCAGCCGATGTTTAGAGAGACGGGTCTGTCTTCCATGATCCTGGTAAATAAAGTCAGCCAAGTGTGTCTCTAGCGCAGCAACGTGGGAGAAAGTATGTACCACTAAAGTCGTGTTTGACAAACGCCATCGGGTCATCCAGATCGCCCGCTCCCATCTGACCAACACCTGGGCTGAAACTGGTAATGGGTAGGACCACGACGTCACCGACCTTTTTAAAGTCCTGCTGGTTGGTGAAATCCTCGTATGTGACGTTGTGAGTCGACCCCGGTTCGATGCTGAAATACTCCGGGTCGTTGAAATATCTAAACACCGCGTCTGTCCAGGCAGCGGGTCCAGTGAACTCCACGATAGTCTTGTCCATCTTCCCTTCCTTGAGAATTCCCTTTTTCTTCATTCGCAGTGCCTCCTCGGTGATGTATGCGACGATATCGCGGAGGATCGGATGCCCAGGTTTAGACTGGATGGTCCACTGGCAAAACTGGATCCGGCGCGAATACCAGTCGTGCCAGTCAGGCCGGTCGGGGTCAGCCTCTATTCCGACCACAAAACCGACCCTCGCCAGATCCAGCTCCCTAGGCAGCCAGTCGGCGGCGGGCTTGAGCGCGTAGGTGTCAATGTCACTGTAGATGCCTCCACGGGCCAGCAGAATCAAGTACCGAAAGAAATCGGCCTTCATGACGGGCAAAGGCATCGAATCGTATGCCTCGAACACCTCCGGGACCGAGCCGTAGAGGTACTTCACGAGGTGCCGCTGAGTGTCGTCCGGAATCACTTCATGGACAAATCCCGGGTGTAATTCTGTCCAACTCGCTTCAGCGGGGCGTAGGTCTTCGGCGAACCACATGGACGCTGGTGTGTACTTCCATGTCTGCCAGATGTACGCGGGGAATCGGCTTTCGAGATCGTAGGGGAATTGGTAACGGAGTCGTTCGCGCAAGGGGGCCGTGGGCGGTGGCCGCAGCGGCTGCTGTTGTATATCCTCTTTCTGACTCGTAGGAGGTTCATCTACTGCTTGACTGGTATCGTAGACAGTCTCTTCCGTGTTGAGAACGGCGGGTTCGGCGGAAGGGGAGGAATGTGCGGACCGAAGGAGGACGACAAATGTAATCAGGACGACGGCCGCAACTAGCGACTTCCTGAAGGTGAGCATTGTTGCGCTGAAAAAATCAGAGCAGCGCGACGAAAGTCGATTGGATTGATGAGTTGTGAAGACAGATCTAGATCTCCTCCAAGGGGTTGCCACGAGCTTCTCCACAGGCTCCGCAAGTGATCAATGCGGGAGCTGAGTAGATAGGGACGAGAGGAAAGGTCCGAGATCGACTCAATTCCGTGACTGATGGCGGCCAGACATATCTGCACTTATTATGGGAGAGTATGAAGGATTGTGCTAGGGGTCTTGCGCAATCCAATTCGGTACACTCGGAGACAAGGCGGATGGAAGTGAGTCCCGAACCGAAAGAATTCGTCACTCCCAGGAATGAATGAGGTCAGTGACAGCAACGAGCAAACAACAAGAATTGAACGTAGTGTACAATGAAGAAGAAGAATATGTGCAGATCAAAGAAGAAAATAAGGAAAAAAGGGAGGTAGGAAGCTCTGTAGGGAAGATAAACTAGTATGAAAAAAAATGGTGGAGCCTGCAAGTAAGTAGGACAGCCGTTTAAAACTGTAAACTGGTGGCGTCCAACTTTTGACGTGGATAGGCCGATAAGGTCTGAGGATGACGACGATAGTCTCGGGGAGTACGTGTAGCTTATTTGGATTAAGTCTTCTCTTGTACCACTTCTATCTGCACTTCTACAGCATGCAAAGCACAAGGATCGAAGGAATACACTGCCTTATATGCTCTCTTCTCTGGTTCTGCTACACGTACTCTTACTGCATTACCGCAATGGGAAGTGGATCGGCTACCTGCCAAAATTGCTCCCTTGCCATGACACAATGATGTCGGTCTCCTGGATCGGCAGGAGATACCTCCAAGGGAACTTCATGATAAGGAATCGTATAGAGAGGATCAAAATCTTGATTGAGGAGGTCGTATTTTACCTGGGCTGGGCGTGAGATTGGTGCTGGTGTTGGCCGTTTCCGGCGACGATCAGCTTCTGCAGGCGACTCTGCCATCTTCTCTTGAAGATTGCAAGCTCCACCATCTACGGAGCGTTCTGGATCTTGAGATCGAACTGGACGCTTCATGACTCAGATAGTTAGGTTACCTTTTCGTCTTTCAGTCTGATTCTGTTCGTTTCTAGCCATGAGCTGGCGCGCCTGTATGCGATGGTAGTCATGTTATGGGTATTCCTCAGTCTCCCAAGCCGCGTCATTATTGCAATCGAGATTGGCAGGGGAGTAAAGAGCACAGAAGACTTGGCGTCAGAGCTTGCGTCTAGTTAGTCCATTTGTTTGCGAATGATTGGACCGACTAGGGAGCACTTGAGAAACACGAGGATGTCCACCAGTTTCAAGTAGAAGACTGATCCTGATAGATTTTAGATAGGTTTCAACAAGAACGCCTGATCATACTCGCCATAATCAATTGTTCATTCAATTGTTTCACCATCAGTGAATGAGTGGATGAGTTGCAGCGAGCTCCTCTGACTGGAATGCGGGGCCAGCAATACATATCGAGAAGGCTGATACGACCAGATGATTGAATAGTCTCTAGGGCTCTGTCCAGACTCCAGAGAATGAAAGGAGTTGATAAATCTCATCTACTACTGACTACATATTTAGTAATCCTATGTCCTGTGTCCCTCACTAGCAGGTGGACACGTGTAGCCGGACCGGACATTGTTTGGCTTGATCCTAGTGTAACTGCTACCAATAACAACCATGGATTGGCCTCCTGGTTCAGGAACAATCCAGTCCGAATACTACATCTGAATCTCTACATGACCACATCTGAGCTCAAAATAGTATGCATCACATCATACTGTGGAGTGTGCAGTACTTTTGCTCTCTGGCGGGGAAATCTTGCTGCAATGACAGTTGTATGCTGCTATAATCTTCTTGTTCCAAAATCAATTATCTTGCTTTCTCTGTCTCTCGTCTTAAATTTGATCTTGGGAAGCTTTGCCTGAACTCAAGGCTCCTCTTGGGACAACAGTTGGAAATGGTAGGTAAGAGACCTTGGCAGAGTGTGAGCTCTTTTTTGTTAGTATCAGAAGGATATATATGTTTGCACATGAGATAAGTTCTGTGTAGGTTTCTCAGGTACTTGAGGCAAGTCTCTCGCTTTTTCAAGGACTGTGGCATATGAGTTAGGGAAGACAAATGGGTCAATATCACCAATTAAGTGCCACATGCTAGCCACAATTGTGAAACGCAAACATAGGTCAGCTTTTCAGTGGATGAAGGAATGTTAAAAAGCTTTTCATTCTACCTACCCAGATCTCTTCTGTTCAAACTACTCCGCCAAATTTAAAGGTATAACAAGGTGTGGAAGCTTCTTGTATACTTCATTCCCCACATCATACGCCCCTTCCTCCGTGCAAGGGAATCTTATACCTCATTTCTAGCTGGGATGGGGGCTTGTTGCATCTGCATCTCTCTCATCATTTCGGCAGCCTTGAAAGCATACTTACACTTCATCCTCAGCGCCATACTGTAATGATATATGATCAATGGGAATGGCATGCAAGCCAATGTGAGAAACGCAGGGGTCTCCATGGTCATCACTCTGGAATTCAGCCAAAAATCTCGTCGGTGCGTCGGCCATCTTAGAGATGGCTCTTCTCAACCTCGCCAGTGTCCGCTGCTGTTTTGGATTCAGCTTGTGCACTTCTACAGGCTTAGAGCAGTCAAAATCTGGTTGAAAAACAAATGAAGAACAAACGAAGTTCTGGCATGTTCAGTTCGTCGTTTGGCATGGCTTTGGGTGATTCTATACTCGATGTCAGCTTCAAAGAACACATCAAGAGGCAACATCAAAGCACATTTGGTACGTAGAGGACAGTGTGGGGTGTCCAGGGCCCTCAAGGCTGAGGCTCAAGCCTGAGGCATCATGAAAAGGCACGTGGAAGTTTTAACCACTAACAATAATCCACAATTGATATTGCGAATTGCGATTATGATAAGGTAAGTTTGACTGGGCATCTCTCTGCGCCTGGATTGGCGGATCTGCCACGTCCTGTTCCGCAGAGGTCTGCTGTAGTAGTTTTGGAACTCAGTAACTGTAAGTTCGACCTTGATCGTCCCGTCTGTCCTTGACCAGTCGCTTCTTCTGTCCTGACCTCTGTGGCGTAGCAACGGGTGGATTGACTTTTCGGCAGAGTCCTGGTCACAGCCTCAGGACTCAGGAGGCAGCACTCTCTTTTTTTTTTTAAAAAAAAAAAAAACCACAATGGTCTGCCGTTCGCCTTTGGCGCCATAAAATCTCAATGGCTCAATTGATCTTCGCTTCCCATTCTTTTCTGAGCATAAGATAGAGCAATCAATTAGTTGGAGTCATGCATCGTTGATATTGTACCTGGACGCTTTCCACCGCTCTCTGATGCAGATTGCAGATGCTTGATTAAGGATCGTGCGCTGGTCGATCGCTGGGAAAGGATGACAGGACGTCTCCTTTCCACCCTTACTACCACGAAGGGCCAGCTCACGGCTTCCGTCCATTCTCTGCAGGCAGAGAATGAGACACCATCGAAGCCCTGGTCCGCTGTATTCACCTCCAGACCATTAACGCGAAAGAAAATCATCGTCCTTGGAATAACAGGATTCCTGGTAATAGCGATCATTGTCGTGGTGATAACTGTTCCGATCCTCCTCCTGCGTCATCGGGAGCCTCCTGACGACCCAAGTTATCATGACGAGTCGAACCGACCGATTTACGCCGTATACAATTTTCCCGATCCTGGGATGATCCTTGTCAATGGCACGTGGTATTCCTATGCAACCAATGCGGCCATAAACAATTCTGCCGTTGCCCACGTTCCGGTCGCTACATCTCATGACCTGAAGAATTGGACGCGGTTGGATGGTTACGATGCCATGCCTACATTGGCAGGTTGGGAAATGGGCGTGAACCACTGGGCTCCAGATGTCATTCAACGAGTATGCGCCAGGCCATAACAATTCTTTGAGGATATCGTCTGACATCTTTTCTACAGAATGACGGTAAATTCGTGCTATATTACTCTGGCGAATTGAAGAGCTGGAAACGCCATCATTGCATTGGTGCCGCAGTCTCAGAGAAGGGAGACCCCGTCGGGCCCTACCAGCCCATCTCGGAACCTCTTGCTTGCCCCCGGGAAAATGGAGGTGCCATTGACCCGTCCCCGTTTCGCGACACAGACGGAAAACTGTACGTCACGTACAAGAATGATGGAAATAGCATTGGCCACGGCGGCGACTGCAACAATGGCAAGAAACCCATTGTCAAAGTCTCCATCATGCTTCAGGAGCTACAAGATGACGGTATCACCCCGGTTGGAAACCCTGTTCAAATTCTCCAGAACGAAGAGGAAGATGGGCCTCTGGTCGAGGCCCCCAACATCATCCGGACCGACCAGGGGTATTATTACCTTTTCTTTTCTTCTCATTGCTTCACTTCTCCGAAGTACGACGTCAAGTACGCCTACTCGACGTCTTTGAAGGGGCCGTATAAGAGGGCCCCTCGCGCCTTAGTCAAGACAGGCGACTTTAACCTTACGTCTCCTGGAGGGGCTACTGTAGCTCCCGACGGGACATTTATGATATTCCATGCCAATTGTGCACCAAAGAGATGCATGTACATCACGGGAATAGATATAGGCGCAGACAACTTGATCACACTTAGTGAACTCAGGTGATGCCATGCTGGCCATAGCATCGAATTGATACTGGAGATGATAACTCTTACTATACCGTGTTTTTCTTCCTTTTCAGCGCCCCCTCATAGTCTGCACATCGTCTTGAAATGGACCTTTATCGTCCATTCTTACCGGAAAATAACTGTCAGCAAGCGGGAGCACCGGGACCTGCCAAAAACTGCCGGCAGCCAATCAGATGTCCCAAAAATGACGCCATGAGCCCTTTGGTGGTGGGCGGCCGAGGAGGTAGCTCTCCGCCTGCGCAATGCGGAAGGTAAAACGAGAGCCCATAAACACTGTAGTACTCCGTAGGTCAGAGCGATGACTTCTCCACCCCATTCACTTGCGGTCCAATTTCGCCTGGAGCATTCCGCTATTGCTCGACAGTCGTTCTGCTTCGACTTTGTTGAAAGAAAATGAGCACTCTCCGAGGCATGGCACGCTCAGCTCCCCGCAGTCTCAAGGCCATCGGACTGTGGAGGCAGAGCGAGAGCATCACGGCCAGTTTTACCACTGCAGGGAACCGATTTCAAATCAGCACATCGAATCATCGCCCATTACACTCAGCTCCTGCTCGGAGGATACAAACAGCCACAGCCGAAGGTCCTTCCGCGCGAGATTCATCGAACCCGGCACTTTCATTTCCTTGTCTCGACGCCCAGGAAGCGAAATCAGCGCTGCTATCGGCGAGATCGATCGAGTCCGGTCCGGAGCCTTCATACACGACAGGACAACATGAGAACTTTCACTGTGAGGAGCCATTGCTGCTGGATTGGGGTGGCGTCTTGCCGGAGTTTGATATCGCATACGAAACATGGGGTCAGTTGAACGCGGACAAGAGCAACGCTATTCTGTTACACACTGGTCTGTCGGCGTCGAGTCATGCACATAGTACCGAGGCCAACCCGAAACCGGGATGGTGGGAAAAATTTATCGGTCCTGGCAAGCCGTTGAACACGGACAAGTACTTCGTTATCTGTACGAATGTTATCGGAGGTTGTTATGGGAGCACGGGACCGTCGTCGATCGATCCGTCCGACGGGAAGAGATACGCCACGCGGTTTCCCATTCTTACACTGGACGACATGGTTCGAGCACAGTTCCGTCTATTGGACTCATTGGGGATCCAGAAACTGTACGCCTCCGTTGGCTCCAGCATGGGTGGGATGCAGAGTCTTGCGGCGGGAGTGTTGTTCCCCGAGCGCGTCGGAAAGATCGTGAGTATCAGTGGATGCGCCCGGAGCCACCCGTACAGTATCGCCATGAGACACACCCAGCGCCAGGTGCTGATGATGGACCCGAAATGGAACCGCGGTTTCTACTACGACTCGATCCCGCCTCATTCGGGAATGAAACTCGCCAGAGAAATCGCAACAGTCACGTACAGGAGTGGGCCGGAATGGGAGAAGCGGTTCGGCCGCAAGCGCGCCGACCCCAGCAAGCAGCCGGCCTTGTGCCCGGACTTCCTTATTGAGACCTATCTCGATCATGCTGGCGAGAAATTCTGCCTCGAGTACGACCCAAATAGTCTACTGTATGTCTCCAAAGCCATGGACCTGTTCGACCTCAGCCGGTCGCAGCAGGCAGAGACCAAGAAGCGCAGACAGGAGTTTGAGGCTCGCATCGCCCAAGGCGGCAAGACACTCCGCTACAGCGATCCCTCTTGCGGCTTGACATTACCAGAGAAGCCTTACGAGGAGCAACCTTCCACAGCCGAGTCCGGCTCCTCGGCGGACGAGTCAGTCGCCGCAGGCGAGCAACCAGATGCACCACCCGCCGACCTCGTCGCGGGACTCGCGCCGTTGAAGAACCACCCAGTCCTGGTCATGGGTGTTGCCAGCGATATTCTCTTCCCCGCGTGGCAGCAACGTGAGATTGCCGAGACTCTTCGCGCAGCTGGAAACAAGAACGTCCAACACATCGAGCTGGGCGAGGACATCTCCTTATTCGGACATGATACGTTTCTGCTCGACTTGAAGAATATCGGCGGTGCCGTTGAGAGGTTTTTGCGCTAATTGGCGCTTGTACAGTCTATATCTTGTCCTGTATCTGTGTCCATGTGGCACGGTCGATGATGAATGACATGATGCATCTGAGCGTACATTTTTAGTATTTATTGGATATACAGTTCACCATTTATGTACACCACCCTTCAATTGAGTCTAGCTACTTAATCCACAATTATCGATATCATTGACCATAAATGACAGACAGACACGCCTTGATATGAAACATATAAAAATAGCACAGCCCTCAGATTAGCTCTCAGGTTCTCATTGGTTTCCAGGCATAAACAGAATGTGTGTGTACACGTGATGGGCCGGATACCATACAAATTTGGCTTTTGGAATATCCTCGTCATCGGGCTGTTGTGGAAAAAAGAAACAAGAAACACAAAGAGAGTGTGCGAGTGCGCCAGTGTGTAAAAGGGAGTATCAGAGGACTTCATAAGCTGCAGGTATTAGTCTAGTGGATTTCCGGGGTCATTGTCTCCCAGCCGATTACGGCTCTATGATAATTGTTTTGCGGTATTTATCTGTCCATCGGCATCTCGAGGACGATTCGGAAAACAAGTTAATGGACAGAGAGGTGTAGTTTCAGAGTACGGTATCATTCACTTCTCTTGTTGACAGTTAGAGGGTCAAATGGCAGTAATTTTAGCTGAGAGCGCGGATCGAGGAGATATCGAAAGGGATCGCTGCGTAGGTTACTAGAAAAAGTGAGTATCTGAATGAAAAGGTCCCGGCGCCGGCCATATCAGATTGAAAACTACCTTTGCAAGTAATTTTTCGACCCCTCATCGGTAGGTACGCTCGGCATCGTTTCGTTATCCGCGAAACAGATGGGCAGTGGCACCTCGGAGTTGTATGCAGGATTGTCATCATCGGCTCTGGCGTTGCGGGGTCTCGGTTATCTGTAGTCAGAAAAAGAAGAGAGTCGAGAGAGGGAGGGAGAGAGACTAAGAGGAAGAATAAGAGAGGGAAAGAGAAATGTGTAGAAACTGAGTTGAGTTATGAGAGCTCTGACAGCACGGATCCCTGCCTTCTCAAGTCTCCTGAGGTGATATCCAATGTTGCCCAACCCACGACATCAGAGGAAGGCATCATCACCAGAAGGAACCGGGTGGGCAGTATGATCGCGCTGGCAAAGATTGTTCTCGAATTCAATACCATAAGCACGAGAAGACGTCGAACTTTCGCTAATCCCTTAGATCTCTGTTCAACTCAGTCACCCACATCTAAACGCCACGTCTTCTTCCATTCCTAGCGCAGGCGCCAGGAAGGATGGAGTCCGAGGCCTGGAACCCGTTTGGTTCAGTGTGTCATGAGCGCTCTTGTGATGGTTTTATCGTCATCGAGATAGGAAGATTGTGCTTCTCAGATCTGTGCCAGATACTGTTAGACAACGAATGGTCACAATGTGATTTTGCAAATAGTGCGCAACTTACCACATGTGGTTGAACGAGATGGACATCCTGTGTTGTGAAGTGTCGGAAGAGTCTCGAATCCCGACGCTTTTGGACGCGCTGGGATGAGGCACGTGATCCTACATCATGGTCCCACTTTAAGCTTCGAGAAGTCTACAGAACGAGCAAACTACGTCAATTTCCTAGGACTGGATTGTATGTCGGTTTCTTCCTTGTGTGCTTTTGTGCATACATCTCAGGTCAGTCGCTGAGTCGCTCAGTCGGGTGAAGCATTGTGCCTCTGCGAGCGAATTGTCGCAATTGTCACACTTCCACGTAAATTTCGGAAACCAAACGATCAAGGCGGATTTGATACCTGCGGCAAATGTCCTCGTGGCTCCAGCGGCAGGTTGGCCAGCAGCAGGCTCAGCTCGCAGTCACGGCTGTGGTCTCTGGAGCTGCCGTTGCCGGCGCAATCTTCGGCTACCAGGCTCTGAGCAGGAAAGTAGCCGTGGAGCATCTCAAAGCTTCAATCCCTCCAATTGACGAAAGGCATCATGCAGAAAAGGTAATCTAACTGTGTGGAATTGACTGAGGGATTACGCTAATCACTGCTACACTGAAGCTCACAGAGTACGGTACAGCGGCGTCATCAGCACAGTTGAGTAAAGAGGACGAACGTAGCGCGGCTCTTGCGCGAAGAGCGCAAGAGGGTGACTATGATGACGGTTTGTTCTGCCTCTAGCGGTCCTTCCCTAATAACCACGGTGCTGACTCCCGCGGCGTTTGGCCAGATCTCATACTCGAACAACTCGCCCGTAACCGTGTATTTCTTACCGACGATGGCCTAGCGAAACTCCGTTCTTCATTCGTCATTGTGGTCGGTTGTGGTGGTGTGGGCTCTCATGCTGTCGCCTCGCTTGCCCGCTCAGGCGTCGCGAAGATCCGCCTGATTGACTTCGACCAAGTAACATTGTCCTCTTTGAATAGACATGCTCTCGCTACTCTCGCCGACGTGGGCACACCCAAGGTGCATTGCATTAAAAAGAGACTGGAACAGATTGTCCCCTGGGTCAAGTTTGACTGTAGGAACGAACTGTTCGGTGGATCCGCCGCTGCAGATCTACTTGCTCCGTGGTCCTTGGATGACAGCGACAAGGGACGGAAGCCAGACTACGTACTTGACTGCATCGACAATATCACATCAAAAGTTGAACTGCTGCACTATTGCCATTCCAACTCTATCCACGTGATATCGTCAATGGGAGCAGGATGCAAATCCGATCCCACACGCATCATGGTCGGCGATATCTCACTCAGTACCGACGACCCTCTGTCGCGCAGCACCCGACGACGCCTCAAGCTCGTGGGGGTCAACACGGGCATTCCCGTCGTATTTTCAACGGAGAAACCCGGTCCTGGGAAGGCTAGTCTTTTACCACTTGCCGAGGAAGAATTCGCCAAAGGACAGGTTGGTGAGCTGGGCGTGCTGCCCGAGTTTCGGGTTCGCATTCTTCCCGTCTTGGGAACCATGCCTGCTGTTTTCGGATATACGGTTGCCAATCACGTCATCTGTGACATCTCAGGCTATCCTAATGATTACAATGTCGGCGGAAAAGGCCGGGAAAAGCTCTATGATAGCATCTTGGCGTTCCTACAAGGATTGCATGAAAGACTGGCCCGGGCTGAAGCCGGGCAGGATCTCGTTGGGCTTCGTATTCCTATCAGCAAAGATGATGTTGGATACCTCGTGGAGGAGATCTGGAGGGGCAGGAGTGCTATTAGCAACCTGACAAACCGTTTGGTACTGGTACCCTGGCAACGGCCGGCTCGGGGCTTCTTGCCTGATCCGGAGTGGGAAAAGGAAGGACAGAAGTTCATTCCGATTGATTTGAAGAACCTCGTGTGTATGACCAAGGAGGAGGGAACTCGCCATGAACGGGAGGTCCTCCGAGGTGGAAAGGACGTAACAGAGGTATATGACCAGAAGGTCTTGGAGAAGGTCAAGTGGCATATAAAAGAGGTGGAAGTTCATGAGAAGTTCCGTTAATGTATTATAAGCTAGTGTATAGAATTGTGCTCACGAATCTGACGGTGTATTACCTACGACCCTTATGTGTCTGATGTGCCATAGTAGTTGGATGATAACGTAATCAACCACCGAACCGCGGATATCACCGAACCGCGAATTTTCGCCGCTCTCAAGATATTTTGAAACCTTTCAACCACTAACATCATTAAAAAAGACTTTTTTAAAGGATAAAATAAAAAGCTATTTATTAGGACAGTTTCTTATAGTATGTCCAATAGTCCAACATCCACTGCAGCGTGGCGGAGCTCGTTGGCGATGCATGGGTACAGGCTCACCAACCTGCTCACCAACCTGCTCATCAACCTGCTCATTAAGCTGCTGAATACGGTCACGACCTTCCTGCACAGATATAAACAGGTCATTCCCTAAGGA